>JAAAKD020025201.1:0-17914 GCA_010014825.2 Danaus melanippus
TCCTGAGAGTCCCTGCAGCTGCAAAGGCACGCGGAAGTTAACCCTTATGTATATTGACATATGTGGACCTCTAACACTAGGTTACCCATATCTCCTTCATATCCCCGGATTCACATTAAAAAACCCGTTGTTGGTGTGTTCGACCCTCGGTTTTTGTAAGTTAGCTTTCATAAGTGTAACCACTCGGCCACAGGGGGCTTATAGAGGCCGTGATTGCATACTATAAATACCATACAGTGTAGTTTATTTGTGAAATGTATTTTATTTTTTTATGTACGCTTTAGAAAAGCTTTGTGTTATTCGTTCGAAGTCCTAAAAAGCTATTATACCTTATGTTGCTCGAATGATCACACTCGTTTAGACTGTAGACCAAGCTGAATATGGTCGATTATTTATTAAACCAATAATTTCACATTTATCTGTTATATAAAACTTACAGGGTTTAACAGTACTTCTTTACATCGAATTTATATTGTGCTCATAAACAGGTATTTTTATTGTACGACAAAAATGTACCTAGCACCTCAAAGAGTATACAGTGTTAAAATTGTTCAAATTAATCAGACAAATATATATCTTAATACACCAAATCACGTTACAATAGATTTGAGTGTTTTTAACTTTCTTTTAGCTTAAGGTTATGAGCTTACAGCATTGAATGTTCTTCATTATAACTTGAATATAAAAATGTTAACTACTCATGCAAAGCCCTGACCACATGTATTAAGATCAAAGTTTTAGTTACATATGTACGCGTTCGAAGCTCAATATTCCACTTCGTATCTGTGAAAGTTTACAGAAGTAGATTATATGATCAGTTTAGATATTAAAAACAAATAATTTTTTTTAGAGTAGGGGAACTTTTTTCTGTTTCGATTTTGCAAACTATTTAGTTACCGATAATAGCCCGAGATGTGTATATATATAAGCATTTTCTGCCGATATTAAAGTTTAAAGGACCGTCCATTATGGTGAATAAACACCATATAAGCAATGATATTTGCGCAATAAAAATGATTTTATACATATAAAAGTTGAGTATTTAAAATCGGAATAATGTTGTATATTATTTGATATATATAAATATGCTCAAATTAACCACATCGTCTTTTTGAACTACACGATAAAGTAATTTTTGCTTTTATTGAGCAACATGCTCATATTTAATATCGTATACAGAATAAATGAATTTTCATTTTTTATGCTCAAGAAGATCTTGTGTGTTCGGCCATAAAAGATTATCGACTATCGAGGTGATAAGTTGACGATTTGCTTTTGGTTATAGCATGGTTGATCAAAATTCGGCAATTAGTACCTTAATCACAAAATATTTTTATTAAGGAGCGAGATATAATAGCTCAGTGGGCAGAGCATGGTATTTATACACGAAAGGTGTGAATATGATCTCCACGGGAGCTATTTGTTATTTAAAATACAACAACAATTATAACAATAATAAATTAAACCTGGCTATCGTTGAAAGAATATACACAATGTAAGCGTGTGGGTCGTATTCGGTTGTATTGGCCAGGCCGGTTTGAGCTGCTTGTTCCGTGTAGAGCTGAAGCTTTCCACCACTGGTGGTTTTACGTGGGGGATATGAAGAACATGGTTTGATTGTCAGGAAGATTGCCCATGGAGAAACCATGTGAAACCGGGGGTCGAGACAAACCTGGAATGCACACGGTCGGAAATATAATAAAATACGAACATTTAAAAACCGGAACCGTCACTGCGATATTAAGCCGAGGGCGGAGACATACTTTGAAAAACCTGCGTGAGTTCCTAGTGCACTCCATTCACGCCGAAACAGGTTACCTAAGTAATGTTAAGGGGTCATGCATCTTCCCGAGGGAGTACCCTAGCGCCTACGTGTATGTAGAGCTTGGTATCGGCTAAAAACGGTCTAGATCGAACGACCGGGCACGTGGCACGCCTATTTGTAACATAACAGTAGGCCCGTAGCATCTGCGTAGAACGTGACATGGTAAGCAGGCTATCGTAGGGGGTAGCTGATTGTGCGGCAGGTCTAGCTCTATTATACTGCATTCCTAGAACTGTAGTAGGTCTCCATATACACTTAAATATCTATTGTGTAATAACCTCGACTATAAATTAATACTACAAATTTAAGAGCCTTTTACATACGGAATTCAGATTTTATATTTATATGCAATGTTAACCATATGCAAAATAATAATATTAGTAGTATATGACTATCTTCAAAAATTAAAACCTTTTGAATTTAAGAGGTAACTGCTTATTAAAAAATATTGCACATTAATAAATTTTTATGAAAATTATGTAAACAGGATGTAGATCGATTTGATAGAAGATTTTTCCATATATTTCATAATCATCTTTAATATTTTTTTTTGCATTGTTTTTTTTTATTGAAAATCCAGTAAAGGTTAAGGTACAGGCTACATATCAGAACATGATTCGATTCTTTACCATCTCACATATAGATTAATTTTTTTAAATCGCCAGATGTTTGTAATCATCTCCAATAGCCAATTAGAATATTCGATGTATAATTTGCCTTTTCGAACATACAGACCTAATAGAATGAAAATTTTAATTGATTAGAACTGGCGCCGCCTATTCCTTGTAATTCTCTCGCTTATTATAGAATAACTTTATTTATTGTACGTTTGGTTTAATTCTGTGTAGTTGAACCAAAAGATGAAGCCAAGGATATTACCTTTGAAACGATTGAAACTATTTGTGGACTTGTTATAAAGGTCTAGTTTGCTTGAATACAGTACATCTATTTAGTCTTTTATATTGCATTTGATTGTAGAACAAATATCAATTGCAGAAACACAAATATCAATATTCATTTGATTTTAAACATTGACAGCTGTGAGTTTTACTGTGTAATCTTGCATTTATAACGACATAACTTCGTATGCTGTCAAATGTTAGACAATTGAAAGTTGATTTAAATTTTTTCTTAAAATGGAGGTAACTTTAAATATGCACTTTAATAAAAAATTGACATTTGCCAATTTAGTAACTTCGCTATACAAGGAAAGGCATTTAATAGTTTATCATCAATTTCTTAAAAGTTGACCATTTTACGTTAATCCAATCTGTCTTTAACCATCAAGATCAAATTGTTGCCTATTTAAACAAAGTAAAACTAAGCCCATATGTCAAGAGAAGACTTTATAAACTATTATAAACAAAATCTTAATCTTTCAGACAATGATTTTGCTTCCCTAATGGATTGTTTAGCAACAAAACTACCACAGAGCTTTAGAATCGTTTATTCCCCTTTATATTCGAAAGTCAAAGAGCAAGTAGCTAAAATACCGAACATAAAGAAGTTTGACTTTTTGGAAGATACTTATGTGTTTAGAAAGACTAAAAGAAATTTAAAGAACCACCATAAGTTCATAGTAAATCAAACACTTTTGGGGACCATACAAAGACAGGAAATTGTCAGTATGATACCCGTGACATTAATGGGACTAGAAAAGAATCATTTTGTCCTAGATTTATGTGCTGCCCCGGGTTCTAAGACCAGACAAATACTAAGTGTGGTAGACAAGTCTGGCCTTGTAATTGCAAATGACCAGAACAAAAAGCGTCTCTTTATTTTGATATCATTAACCCAAAAAAACCCACACGAGTCTCTGATTGTCACATCTCAAAATGCTTCACTGTTCCCTTTATTAAACTTACCAAACGGTAGAAAGTTCGATAGAATATTATGTGATGTGCCATGTTCAAGTGATGGAACAATAAGGAAAAATCCTAATGTTCTGACAGATTGGGAATTGAAAAAAGCAACCAACTTATTCGACATTCAATACAACATTCTAAGCAGAGCTGGCCAATTGGTAGAAAAAGATGGATTGATCATTTACAGCACATGTTCTTTGAATCCTTTGGAAAATGAATGCATTGTACAGAACGCTATTCTTAATGAAGGCTTAGAAGTTATTGATCCTTTTACATTTATTAGGGAGGATAGTAAGTTGAAGGATTTTTTTAAAAGAAAAGGACTTACAACATGGAAGATTGAAGGCTTCAAACACAAAAGATTGCTTATCGAACCTACAACAAAAGACATAGAACTGGATAAGTGCATAAGAATATATCCTCACGATAATGATACAGGTGGGTTTTTCGTCGCACTGTTAAGAAAGACCTCAACCAAAGAAAAGACAAGTATTGCCCCTAAAAATGTTTATAAATCGATGCACGTCGAAGTTAAAACAGACAATTTACCTTTTTTAAAGGATCACTTTGAAAATATTGAAAAGCTAAATGTAGTTAAACGATTCTATACAGATAAAAGTTTGTATAGAATTTCCAGTGCGGTCAAATTTGTACTTTTAAATAATAATTTGAGAGTCATATACGCTGGATATAAATTATTTGAGAAATTAGAGGGAGAAGAAGGTGATTTATGTATTCAGAATATATTGTATGATCCTGAAGTAAACGTAGATGTGCAGTGTGATATCGAGTCCTTAGAAAAGTCTTTAAAAAATATGAAATTGGATGCTGATTCAAAGAAAAAGTCAGTAATCGTTCGTGTTAAAGATCTAAATGTAAATCTTGTATGCATGGCAAAGGCTGGAGTGATCAATCTTAACGTAAATGAGACTGTTAGAAGGGGGCTGATGAATTTTTGCAAGAAATAAATATCATTATGTTGTAAAAAAATTTAATAAACTGAGATTTACTGCAAATCCTGCAGATTATCCATTTTACCAATTGATTTATGAGTGTTTGTTAAGCTCTTTCATATAAATCATATATGCATTTCATATTTTTTATGTTTTTAAAAAATTGCTGGTCGGTGTGTCAAAGATACCACGCCGTTATTAAGGCCATTCGTTAAATTCCCAGATAGATAGGTCTACACGTATTATAGTGCCAAAATACACAATTTGGCACTATAAATCAGGTTTTAAATGATATGACATGGTTTTAAAGATTAAAATTAACTGCACCGAATCTTAAGTGTTCTGTTGTACAGTATACATAGTATATAATACAAAAGAATGGCTTCCAAAAAAAATTAAACTTTTGATTTAAGCTCGATTTATACCATGCTATATTAATAAGTTGTAAGAAGAATGATTTGGTAAATTAAGTGATTTCTGATTAATAAATAGTATTCTGGATTTTGCGAGATTTACATAAACGTACTTGGATCGAAGGATAGATTTTGATGGAAATTATAAAAACATATATAAATAGGATTTTATGAAAACTTTTATGCAATACAAACAGATTGTTTGTCCAAAACCCCTTTGACGTCCCATGTTAAAAGGTGTATATAAATTTGTTGTTTGACTTTTATATCACAGATAATTTTTTTCAAGCCCGATAAAGCTCTGAGCATTGGTGTATAACGAATGTAGATCTGATACTGCATTCGTGTGTTCATCTAGGACCAGATTTATATCAAATGACCCCACGTTCATGTTGTACATCTAAATAACAACATCTATGTATGTTTGAGCACTATTTTATACTGTAATATACCAACTAAGAATTAAGTATTTATTTATAGTCGAGGTTTAAAGGTGATAGATGATTAAGTTTAATGGAGACTTACTACAGCTCTAGGAAATGCAGTATACTAGAAATAGACCTGCCGCACAATCTTCTACCCACACGATAGCGCTGCGAACCATGTCATGTTCTACGCAGGCGCTACGGACCTACTGCAATGTTGCAAGTAGGCGTGCCACGTGCCGTCGTTTGGTCTAAACCGCTTTTAGCCGCAAAAAAGCTCCACCTACAAGTAGACGCTAGGGTACTCCATCGAGAAGATGCACGGCCTCTTAACGCCACTTCGGTAACCTGTTTCGGCGTGCATGGAGTGCTCTTAGTGACTTACGCAGGCCTACCTAGGCCGAGTATGTCTCCACTCTTGGCTTAATATCGCAGTGACGGTTCCAGTTTTTTCCATGATCTTATTCAATTATATTTCCGGCCGAATGCATTCCAGGTTTTACCAACTAAGACTCATATATATTACTAGTAGATAAATCTCACAAACAATCGTTGCACAACAAATACACTCTTTGTAGTCATTATAGTGTTTGCATAGAGATGAAATTGACACTCTAAAGCAAGAAAACCATGTAATACATACGATTGAAACCATTATCAAACGCGATTTTATTTAATGATTACCTTATTGTTTACTGCGGCCGTAAGACAATTTTATCGCGTCATATTAAGCATAGATAGAAAGACTCAAGACATTTTTACAAAGGAATATTTAGAACAAGGTTTTTTATGTGGCGTTATGATGACTGTCATCGGAAAAGAAATCAGTCTGAATGCAGTGTAATGGGAGCAAATATGCAAAAACGCTTCATTATTAGCGAGACAAGAATCGGTGTGGCTTATTCTTCTCAAACTTAATTTTCGTAGCTCGTATTGGTTATGTTTTTCTTTATATGTCTCCTTATAAGTTTCAAAATTGAACGATGATCTGACTTCTATTTATACATAATGTTCTAATTATGAAAAATGTTCGTAAAAGGTTAATATTTATCATCTATCTCATATAAAACAAGTAGGGTCTATCGTTGAGAAATAAATTACAATATAGAAACACAATTAACATCTTTTCGTTTAATATATTTGTCGAAGTTAAAAGGGTTTATTGGCTTGAGAGACTTGTTTATTCATCCATCCTCTTCATGGTTCTAACTCTTTTATAGTAATAAAGGAGACAACGTTTGAAAGTAGATTTTGATTCCTGATTTCAAACATGATTGGTTCAAGAGTATCCAATCTCAACGACAATATTAATAACAGAAGAGGCTAAGATTTAACGTAAACGTCATTTTAATCAATAAGGTGATAGCGACATGGAAATATATACTCCTTAACTAATTTTTTAAGCAAAACAAATATCACCATACTATCATCAACAGCTTTCCAAAAAATTTTATTTTCGACCATTTAGATTTTTTTGGTTCAGTATCACAATCGTCATGATTTGGTGTCACAAACCCTATAACATAGGGCATATCAGGAACATTATTATTATATTCATGATGTGATTCTACCGGCACAAAGCAACCTCCAAATCGACAGCTTCCTTCTTCTTGAGCACTAGATTCCGAAGTAAACGAGCTTGAATCACATTTACAATTACAATCTGTTTGTACAGAAGTATCATTTAGTTCAGAACTCATAACATTTGACATTTTGTTATCACATTGTTGTTTTTTCCTGCCTTCATTGGATATCTCATAACATTTTTAGTCGTTTAGCTCAGAAGAAGCATAAACATACAAAACTGATAATTGTAAGAAATTTCACAGCATAGTTGGGTTGCTGTGTATTCTTCTTTTTAAATGAGACAAATCACGAAAATCATACTTTATCAAAAATTGATTAAACTTCAATCACCAACTTTGAGTTTTAATGAGGCACAAACTACTAGGATATAAAAGCCGAGTTGGCAATCATTCACCTAACAGTATTACTGTGAGTATTATATTATCTATACAAAATTTTATAAACCATAGGTCGTTAAAATTAGAAACTTAAAATACTAAAATCCAAATGATGTTTTGCAGCATCATTTGATTGTAACTTGTCCAAATACGTATACTAATACTGTTGGGCAGATGGCGATGATTGCTGATATCAGAGATCATTCGCAAGATTCTGTCTTGATGCTGATATCTGATGCGATCAGATCAGCCTCTCGGAATTTACATAAATAGCAGAATACCCATAATAAACATGTTTAGTTCCAACAATTTGGCGACAGCGACTGAAAAATTTAATATTCAGTTTAGGAATGAGGTGAGAGATGATCCACAAAGGTTTTGAGATGACATTTGTGAGATAGTCCAGTTGTATGGACTGGACGAACTTAAAAGTAAGTGGGTCTTTAGGACCGCACTGAAGGAGGAGGCGGAGGCCTGGTACAGGGCCAAGGAGAGAAACATGAGTTTTTCAGAGCTCATTGAGGAGTTTAGAAGGAGGTTTATTAAAAATACCTTGTTAAAAGTGAACATTGATAAAATTAGCGAGATGAAGTACACAGGCGGATCGTTGATGTATTATTTAGATATTATGCTGGGAACGGCCAGAAGAGGAGGCATTCCGGAAGATATTTTAATTGCATTCGTTATAAAGGGTTTGCCGCGAAGGGTGGCAGAGTTGATAATATTAAATTGCGAAGAGCAATTGACATGGGCTAAGTTGTATGGAACATGTGAGAGACTTTCTGAGAGAATGAAGTGGGAAGAAGAGAGCGACAAACCGTTCCAGGAGGTAAATAAGGTTTCTTACAGAGGAAGGAGACACGAAAATCCAATTAAGTGTTTTATATGTGGGGGCCCGGGTCACATTGCTATCAGGTGTTTTCATAACCCCATTAATAAGAGCACAAACAGAAGCTCCCATACGTTCAATAATAAAAATACTCAAAAGGGGAAGAGAAGCATTAGTATGATCAAGGAAGAATCACCAAAGAGGGATGAACCGCAAGAAGACTCCGAGGACAATAAAAATCTTGATTATTTTACGGTTTACTACACAAAATACGGACCATCAAGACTGCCGCATATTAGGGCATATCTGAAGGAAGTGGGTCAGTGGATTAATTGCCTTGTTGATACAGGGGCAGAGGTCAATCTTATGAGATCAAATAGAGTAGACAGAATAGGACTAGAGACAACTCAGGCAAAACTAAGGGCCGCTAATGGTAAGAAGATTAACGTCATTGGAGAATGCACTTGTAAATTAGAGCTCGAGGGAAGCATTGTGGAAGACACTTTTATTGTAACGGATGAGATTGACGTAGATTGTATAATAGGATTCCCATTGTTAAAAAAGTATAACATGAACCTTCAATTTGGGGAGTCTTTTAGATGTTGTTTTGGGAAGTCACAAGAGTCTGCGAATAAGCTTGGAAGGCATAGAATTATTACGACAACGGATGAACCGGTGATGGCTCCATTATATAAGCTGGGAGCAGAGAAAGAAACCATAGCCTCTGAGTTTATTGCTAAGTACTTAAGAGAAGGTATTATTAGGCCGAGTAACAGTCCGTGGAGAAGCCCGGTGACCATTGCATCGAAGAAGGATGGAAAAAGTCGGTTCTGTATTGACTATCGGAGACTAAATGACGTAACAGTAAAAGACGCATATCCTATGCCGCGAGTGGAGGAACTACTAGACGCGCTGCATGGAAGTAATATTTTTAGTAAATGGACTCAGAGTCCGGGTATCATCAGATTTCAATGGACCCGCGAGATATTGAGAAGACTGCATTTGCATGTCGAGAAGGTTTGTTTGAATTTACGAAGATGCCGTTTGGATTGGTAAATGGCCCGGCTACATTCCAGAGGATTATGAATGGGATACTAAGACCATTTTTATATAAATTTGTCATTGTTTATATGGATGATATACTGGTCTACAGTAAGACGAGAGAAGATCACCGGGGACATCTAAGGCTGGTAATGGAAAGGCTGGAGGAGGTAGGTCTCAAACTAAATATCAAAGAAATGTGAATATGAAAAGGAAGAAATTAATATTCTAGGACATACAATTAGAAAAGGGACAGTTAGTGTAGATCGGGACAAAATTAAAGCGATAAGGGATCTCCCGTGCCCGTCCACAAAGAAAAAGCTTCAATCATTTCTAGGGCTAACAAATTATTGTTCAAAGCATATAAAAGATAGTTATAAGTTCACGGAAGGATTATACAAAGTAATCCGTTTGAAAGATGACGAAGAGACCAGTTTTTGGCAGACGTACGATAAAAATACTAGTTATATTGAAAAAATTGAAAATCTAAAAAGAGCCATTGAGGAGGCGGCTATACTTACCATTCCAGACTTGAATGGCACGTTTATTTTGACCACAGACGCCTCAGATGTAGGGGTGGGTGCGACATTATCTCAAAAGCAGGAAGGCTTGGAAAGGATCATAGCGTATTTTAGCGCAGTCCATTCGCCGGCGGAGAGAAATTATTCTACAACAGAGCAGGAATTACTGGCGGTAATTAAATCAGTCCAGCATTTTAGAGAGTATCTTATACTAAGGAAGTTTAAGCTTAGAACTGACCACAAGCCCTTGACGTATCTGTTTGAGTCGAGAAACATGAAGGCACGTCTGGCGCGATGGTCCTTATTGTTACAAGAATTTGCATTTACGATAGAACATATCGCCGGGAAGGACAGTTTACTGACCATTTAAGTCGTGATTTTAAAGGAGTTCAAACTATAAGAAAAAGGGATAGTAATGGGAAACAAATATCTAGGAAGAGAGGAAGAGAGTTAATAATATATTACCATGATTTTTTAGGCCATGGGTCACTTAATAATATGAAGTATTGTTTGGGTAATAAATATACATGGCCCCATATGAATAGAGACATTGAAGATTATGTCAGGAGTTGTACAATTTGTCAGATGAACTCGTCCCCAAGAGAGCCCGTGGACTGTATATCTCTTACGTCTAGCGAGAAGGGAGAAATATGGGAAGTTGATGTGGTAGGCCCAATGGAAGAGAGTGAGGAAGATTTTAAATATATTCTTACGATGATTGACCATTACACGAAGGTTGCAGAAGTGGCACCGTTGTATACGAAGGACATGAGTTCCATATTGTCACTGATGGATAAGTTAATTTCGAGGAAACACGGGAAACCGAAGGCTATACTATCTGATAACGGATTAGAATTTAAAAATAACCTATTACAGGAGTATGCTAAGAGGAATGAGATTGTGCTCCGGCATGGGTCTCCGTATAACCCAACAACAACTGGGCTTGTTGAGAGATTCAATCGGACCCTAGTTGATAAACTGAGGAAAATTACGCAATTCGGGAAGTATGATTGGGCGCGCTGTTTACGAAAAGCAAGGGAGGCATACATGTGTTCTTACCATCGAGCCATTGGTTGCGCGCCGACAGAGCTTGAAGAGGGCCAAGTATTAACGCATATGGATGTTCAAGAAGGAATTGTCAAGCGATGGCAGGCTAAAGAGTATTTTTTGAAATTGGAGCATCAGGTGAATAAGTATAGAGCATCATACAACAACCCAGATGTGAAGGCCTCTCAGGAGTATGAAATTGGGGATAAAGTTTGGTATAGACTAATAAATCCGATGTCTAAAAAATTGAGTCCGAAGTGGATACTACAAGGACGAATAATTAGGAAAGGGTTCAAGTCCTACAAGGTCCGACTTGACAATGGGAAAATCATAGTAGCAAATAAGAAGCAGGTTAAAAAGGTTTTTAATAGGGAGGAGTGTTGGGCAGATGGCGATGATTGCTGATATCAGAGATCATTCGCAAGATTCTGTCTTGATGCTGATATCTGATGCGATCAGATCAGCCTCTCGGAATTTACATAAATAGCAGAATACCCATAATAAACATGTTTAGTTCCAACAAATACTATTTTAAGAAGAATAAAAAAAAATATAAACCATAAAAATATGTATATATATTTTTTCTCAATCTGTTTACTTTCAAATTTATTTTTGTGAAGTGAATAAGATCATTTTACATAGGCAAATCAGTTTAATCAAAAGAAAAGTAGATTTAGAGGTTGGAGATACTAGCGCTATTTCTTTAGCGAAGCTTTTAAGCTAGAAAAGATATAAATATCACACACTCAAAAACTGACCAGTAGTATAAGAAAAACAATAAATATAGCTTTATAAGGCTCTATATATTGTGATTTTATGGTTTACTATATAGCTCTGTGTTGCACTGATTGTTTTGTTTTACCATATATAGCTTTCAGTTTGTTTGTTATTTTTTTTTTGATTTTATGTAAGTTATTTAATGTAAATTGTATAACCCACATTTGTATTCATTATAAGGAAGCGGCCTTATACATAATTCAAGCAGCAAAATAGTTCTTTTCATATCTCTTTATCCAGATACTTCAGAAGGACTTAAGGCCATTACCTTTTATGTTTTAGCCAAAGAGTATTCGTCTAATGTTACATTTTCTTTAGACATCAAAATAGAGTTAAGGGTTTAACGATTTTTTTAGTTTTTACGCTATCACTAAAGTATTTAACTCAGAAAGAAACATGTTCACACGATTTATGCTCAATAAAAAGTTAGAATATTTAGGTATTCTTCGTGTTTCAATTTTTATATCGACTCACAATTGGAGGGAAGACTTGGAATTGGAGGGTTTTGGGGACCGGATTTGCTGGCTCTGACATTTTCAGAAGCTGCATCGGAATATGGAGATTTTCTTCGAGCTTCCATAGATAAGCTCTCCAGTGTCATCTTTAGGACTCTGGACTGTATATACGCTTTGATGCGTCTGTCGAGTTCTAGTTCCTTCCTGTAGTTTTGGTGATAAGTTGTCACCATCCCGTCCCATGTCATCACATACGGGACTATTCTTGTTTTAAACCCATGTAGTGTGCCGCAATGATTGGCCAGAAGATCGTACTTATGTTTCTTCTCGACCACAACAGCACGTAGGTGGTCAAAGCTCGCAATGCCTACCTCAACAATAAGGATCTCCTTCATGAGCTTGTCAAGGACAAAGATGTCTTGCTTGTTATACTTGACTTTAATACCCGTTGGTATACGAGTATCTACTCTTATCTCAGCCCGGTCATTCGATACACACTCCAGGAGGGAGTGATTACGAATTTTCGTGGACTTTGATAATCCATAGTTCAAGCACAGCTGAAGGTGGATACACCTTAAAGCCGCATTGTGCCTCTCATGAATCATGTGATTACAATTTATCACATTGAGTAGCCATGTGGTCTAATGACTCGCACTCCTCACTACAATGAGGGCATTTTACACCTTTATCAAGGAAGATATTTCTGTCCTGAAGGGCACAAAGAGCGTCTTCTTCTCGAGGGGAGATGATTCCATGTTTAAGCTAGATTGAGGATTCCTTTATTGAAACAAGAGGATCGTCTCTTAGCCTATACAGCTTTGCGTGATTAAATTTGTTTTTTCTCTCGCTGTATATAGAAGATTTCTGTGCTTCCTCGAGAGTCATCAGACTGACCTCTTCTTTGAGATTGTACTTACTTTTCAGGAAGGCTTTTATTTTAGACAGATGAGTATTCTCATTGTTTTCTGTCTTCAGTATAGCCTTCCTTCTCAAGAAGACATCTTGGTTAGACTCCAATGTCGATACAAGTTGGAGGAGCATGCGCTCACTCCTGTGCTCAACACTTGAGTGTCCTCTTCCAAGTTCATCTCTTGGTAAATACAACCTCTCCTTACACTCGGGTTGTTGGTGCACGTGATGACGCGTGAGAATACGCCGTATTTTCTCGTCAATGCTTTGAACTGGTCGAGCTCCATTTCAAAATCCCAACATAGTAATTGATTTAAGAGATTCCGATTTCATTCACGCCTTTTATCAACTTCTTGGCGTTGAGATTTGTTTTACATAAAGCTTCGACCCTGGCCTCAATAGACTTTAATATTTTTTCCACAGTTTCAATCATATTCGTACCAACTCTACTTTTGGTGATTCCGAGATACTTATACCCTTCATGGGATCCCAGCAGTCTGGCGTCACCTTTACAAGAGGTTGAGTTAGTAGCTGATTTCTCGTTATTCATATCGAGGCCAACAGTTCCGAAGAAAGTTTTTGTCTCGTCAACCATGCTTTTCAGCACCTCATCCGACTTTGCAAACAGCTTAAGATCGTCGATGAAGAGTAGATGGTTACACGTATAGTGCACCTCTTCTTACTCAACTTCGACTTTTGGGTATAAGCCATTTAGTCGCTTGCTGAGGGGGGTTCATACATAATACGAAGAGTAAGGGGGAAAGGCTGTCGCCTTGTAAGATTCCCCGTTTGACTCTTTTATTGAGAATAATCTCATTATTGGATCTTATTTCCAAATTCCACTTAGAAATAGTCTTAGTTAAGAATTTTGAGATCCACTGAGGCATTCCCAATCGATTAATGCATTCCAGTAAGTACTCGTGGGTTACAGAGTCAAACGCCTTCTTGACATCAATCCATGCTGTTTAAAGCTTGTAGTTACTAGCTTTATTCATCATGATGTTTGTCAGCGCTTGCTCCTTTGCACCCAAGACTTTCCTTACTGTTCACATTTGGTTTTCGGAAACTAGTCCTCTTTGCTCTACCATGAGCTGCATGACCGAAGTTACGCATTTCGTAGTCAACTTGTACAAATTAGACATGCATGTGATTGGTCTAAAGTCCTTACCAGATTGTGGTGTTCCTTTGGGGATCATATAAGTAATCCCTTTAAACAATCAAACTTCTGGGGTCTCATTATTAAGACAGATGTCTCTAATAACGTTGGACAAAGGGCCATGAAATGAACTTATCCTCTTAATTTTTGTTTGCTGCCAACGGATGAAAATCCTCATGGAGACCCTCTGCTCAGGTGAGGCCCTATCCTCTTAATGAAGAAGTTAAAGATCCTATCAGGCCCCGCAGCCTTCCAACATGGCAGCCATTTGACTATATCGTAGAACTCTTCCTCTGTAGGGAAGCACACTTCTTAAGGTCGCAGGCCGAATACTCAAGAAGGTATTCTGTTTAAAGCTTTTCATCCGCTTTGAGATTATTATTTCCTCCCACATCTTTGACCATGTGGTTACGATATCCTCGGTAGGGATATTGTGCTTCGGCTTCACTTATTCGGAGAGGTTTCTATAAAACTTTCCTCGGAAGAGCTCATATTTTGTGTTTTCCTTCTGAACAGCTTCCTTTTCTCCCACTTGTTGATTCTGTCGGTGTATATAGCCTACATGTCGTTCAAATGAGCGATAATTTTATTGAGAGCGTCGGGCTTGGAGAGTATAAGTCTATGAGAACTCATAAACCTTCTAGTGTCCTCTAGATTCTCACTCTTTTAAGGAATGCTGTCCCTTTTATACCTGCACAAAAGAGTCTTTTTCGTGTCAAGCTCAGAAATCTTTCTGTTGATTTTCGAGAAACATTTACTTTTGACTCAATTTTTTGCATTATTTAATACGTGATATGGTAACTTATAAAACTTATTAGCTAATGGATAATTTATCGACCAAAACATTTTATAATTATGTTCGTCTTGATAGATAGTTAATTATAGCAATTTAATGTCTGAAAGGAGGGTTATGATAGATAAACATTTCTTAAGAAAGTTTAGTGTTCTTTAGATTGAAATTCTCTGTATAACCTCATTTCAAAAACACTTTTTCCTTAATCTTATAAGCACTTATTTGAAAATATATTGATCAATTGGATAACATTGTGTTTATAGGCACAAATAAAAATCTCAAATAAAAAGTCAACAAAGTCACCGGAACGCAATTTGCATATAGTAAAGGTGCTTTTAGACGTAACGTTTATTTTTTTGCATGGTACATGCACTTGACACATATATAAAAAAATTTAAACTGAGGATAACATTGACTTCCAGGGTATCAAAGATATATAATAAATTCTTGCATAAATTAAGATCAACAGCCTTAGCAATACAGCAAAACAAATTTAAAACAGTTAATACTGTAGGAATCGTACATCTGACAAGATGTGATTCTGTTGTGTTGATGTGAAACGATCAGTTGATTTACCAGACTGTTTACGATATGTTTCATGTTCCCTATAAATATGGAGACTTCACAATAAACAAGTTTTAGTTCAAACTCCTTAGTGTTCATACAAAACAAATACAATCTTGTAGTAAGAAAATAAGATTTAAAATATTACAGACCACAATCTTCTATTTCTATAAATTTGAATCTTTATGTGCCAAGCAAAAGTAGATAATATATAGTTTAATGGGCTAGTATATACAGCATTTATAATTCACCGGCCAAGTCTTTGGGCTCAGTAGAGACAGTAGATAATTCTTCAACACCCTTCGGCTGTGTGTATAAGGGGTCTTCAGGAACAATCATGTTCCCCCGGGATATAGGCTCGTTGGGAAATTGCTTCCTCACTTCTTCTACAGTAGAATCCAATAGCTTCTCCACTGCTCTCTATATCTCCTCCTTTCCAGCATCATCCTGGTCAAGTACTCGCCTTCGATCCAAGGAGATACTATCCAAGGTTATCTTCAGCACTACAGACTGGATGTATGCTTCTAAGGAAGGCTGGATATACAGCTCTTGGATGTACTTCTTGTGTAAGTTCGTTATAACCCATTGCTTGTCATTACTTAAGGGATTAGTTTTGTCTTAGTCTTGTGGATTACACCAAGCTCATTAGCCAAGAGGTCGTACTTTCTTAATTTTTCATTCTCAACTATTGTGAGAATGTCTTGGTTGGTTATTCCAACCTCGATAATAAAAATTTCCTTTCTCTTTTTGTCTAAGACAAGAATATCTGGCTTAATATGACTGACCTTGATATCCGTAGATATCCTAGTGTCTACTCGTATCTCGGCATTGTCATTGGACATTATCTCCTATACAGAGTGAGACCTAATTTTATTGGTCATTTTAAAGCCAAATTTCTTACATATTAAGAGATGTAGGCATCTAACTACCTCATTGTGTCTTCTCATATAATCAAGCCACAAAATTCGATCACACTTGGTAGCTAGATGATCTACAGTCTTCCTATGCGATCTACAGTGTGGACATTGTTCTTCCTGTCCGCAGAATATATGTCTATCCTGCAGGAAGCAATATGTTGCTTCAGATCGAGCCTGGTTATTTTCACCAGCCCTGTAAAAGATCCCTTTATGATTACTAGCTCGTGGTCCTTTGATTTAAACAACTTTGAATAGTTTTAAAGATTCTTAATTTCGTTGTAAAGCTATAAACTTTGAGCTTCTTCGCATAGCACTTTATGGTAAACTAATTTGCATTGATGGTACTTTGTTCAAGGTACCCTAATATTTGTAAAGATGATACTTAGGGTCTTCTTCCACTTTTAGTATTGTAGCAAGTCTAAGTGAGCTATTTCTATATTTATCTAGTGAGTTATACATGTTAAGCAACATGTTTTCACTCCTGTGCTCAACACACGCAAGGCCTCTTCCCAATGTACTCCTAGAGAGGCATAGTCACTCCTTACAGACTGGCTGTTAGTAGATATGGTGCTTTATTAGCACCTGACGAATATCAAAATCGAGGCTTCTGTAGTCTTCTGGCTCGAGTTTCAGAAGACCAACGTGGTAGTTTATAACCGAGATAGCATGCTCATTGATGGCACGAAACATGTTTATCCTATTACATTTGCCATAAAATCTCGCTAAACACGACTCAATATCCCAGTCCAAACCTTTTCAAACGTTCCTTTTTTTTAGTACACTAGAAGTAATTCTGTTATTACCTGATAAATGTCTCGGTGTCCATTCTAGTAAGATTGCATCGTTTTCTACTCCCGTACAATTAGTGGTAGATTTATCTCTGAATAACTCAAGGCTCATTGCCCTAAAGAACTTTTTAGTTTCCTCACTTAAAGCCTTAGGGTTTTCCTCCTATCTGCCAGGAGTTTCAGATTATCAACAAAGAGAAGATGGTTCGTCACAAACGAATGGGCGTCAGTTTGTACACCTACCTTTGGATACAGTGAGTTCTTTTTCCTGTTCAAAGGATCCATACATAGGACGAACAAGAGAGAGGATAAGGAATCACCCTGTAATATGCCTCTCTCGATTTTCTTCTCCAGGATTATTTCTGACCCTGTTTTAATTTCAATGGGCCGATTTTTAATGGTGGCATTAACGACTGTTACAAGATTTACCTAACGTTTAATAATTTTTTATATTTGGAGGGGGAGGGGAGTGGTAATAAATCTGCAAGTGATAGAAAATACTATTATTCTAATCAGGTTATCTAATTTAACTTTTAGGAAAGATTAAATTTTACCTCATCTGTGTTGCCTTTGATGGTCAATGTGTATTGGAAAGGGTGTTTTGTAACGGTAGATGCAGTTTAACTTTAGCATTGGGTAGGAAGACATACATATGTAGGTAAAACATGGCTG
>JAAAKD020026852.1:0-17781 GCA_010014825.2 Danaus melanippus
TTTAGTAATGGTCGCGTCATTGATTTTATAATCGAAATTAATTTTTGTTTTTTTACGAGTCAGAGTTATATGATGACATTTCTTAACGTTTACTGTAATTCTGTTTTTCGCGTAGTATTTTGTCAGGCCATTTAAATCATCTTGTAATTTAAGGCAATCCTCGAATGATCTTATTTTAAAGTAGCCTTTTTTATCGTCAGCGAACGTCAAATAGTGTGAATATTTGAAACAAATGCCGAAATCAAAAAGATATGCATTGTATAGAAGGGGTCCCAAGATAGATCCTTGATGAATACAAAACCACTTCTAGCACTGCCTGTTACTACTGCCTGCATTCGATTTTTTATAAAAGATGTTAACCATCGAAGCAAGTATCCATTTATCCCAAGACTATTAAGTTTATGAAGTAATATCAAGTGATCTACGCAGTCGAACTCTTTTTCAAAATCTGTGTAGATGACATCTACTTGGCATCTTTCATCCATGCTTTGCAGTATAAAGTCTGTGAAGATGGCCAAATTGGAGACCGTTGAGCGACTCTTCATGAAACCATGTTGTTCGTAGAGAATGGACCTAGTAATAATGGGGCATATTTGTCTGTAAACCACTTTTTCAAACAGGTTGCTCATTGCGTTCAGGATAGAAATCGGTCGGTAATTTTCAATTTTTGTGGACCACTTTTGTGGATAGGTACTATAAGAGCTTCTTTCCATACGTCGGGAAAAGTACAAAACACATTAACGGAAAGGTTAAAAATAATTGAAATTGGTTTAGCTGGATTTTTAGGACACTTGGCTAGAAAGAATGGTGGAATGCCGTCACTACCTGGCCCTTTATCAGTCCTAAGCGTTTTGAGCAAATTGTAAACATCTTTTTCTTCGATAATGATTTTGCTAATGGATCCATTCTGAGATATGCTAGGTTGATTTGTTACGTAGTAATTCTTAGCAGGTTTTATAAAAACACTCTCGAAATACTCACTGAATCCTCTACACATCGAAGGTTCAATTGTGAATATAGATTCAGAGTTAATTTTGTAGGGTATTCGTTTTCGTTGCTTTTCAATGATTTAGTAAATGAAAAAAATTGTTTAGGGCCCTTGAGTATGAAGGTTTGCATACGTTGAATGTATGAAGCGTAGCATTTACTCTGAAGATGATTTTGTCTCGTCCTTAATATAGCAAACTCATCGTAGTCTCTAGGGTTTTTCCCCACTTTCCATAGTTTGTGTTTTTGTAGCTTTTCTTTTACTACATGGGTTATTGGTTTGGAGTACCACACTGGAAAGTTATTCTTGAATTTCGTTTCTATTGGAACGAAATTTTTAATAACGTCTCTTAAAATTGCGTAAAACGGGTCGATAACTGCGTCCATTGAATCTGCTTTTAATATGTCGAACCAATTAATCCTAGATAGGTATTCATTTATTTTTGCATAATCCCCTTTGAAAAAATTAAGTTTTATGACAGGTTTCTTGCGCAAGTTACGAATCTGCAGATTGGCGAGATTGAATTGAAGACTTGGATGATACGCGTCCTCTAAGACGAATGGGTAGGGGAGGTGATAAACTTCAAAATTTATGTTACTAAATATCAGGTCTAAGGTTCTGCCTTTGTTATTGACAACTGTATTATGTTGTTTCAAATCAGAAAGATTGCATATGTCAATAAAATTCTCCGTAACGTTTTGTAAATTGGCTGGTCCTTGATTTTGTATTATAGGTCCACTATCTGACCATTTAACATTCGGTAGGTTGAAGTCACCAGCTAGAATGATGTAGTCATTTGGTTGCTTGAAAGTGATTTCAGCTAAACGGGATGTTATTGATTCAAGACAAGATGATAATAGGTCGTCTGGAGGCGCGTAGATTAACCCAATATGAATTTTTCGATGTCCTTGATTTTTCAAATGTTCACTAGGTATAGTTACCCAAAGGGATTCGACACCATGACAAGCCCATTCACTACGGTGTTGGATGTGTAATTTTTTTAGGGCACAAAGAAGTACACCACCACCCTTTCTTTTTGTCCAAGTTTCATCGCATCTTAGGATATCGTATCTGCTGTCGCAGATTTCACAGTCATAGATACCATTTGTCAACCATGACTCTGTAATTAAAATTAAATCGAAGTTATGATTAAGAATATTTTGTCTAAATTCATTAGTTTTAGTACATAAGCCACGTTTTGATAAAATATTTCTAAGGGCGCCTGATAGTATCCGTAATAAGTACCATAATATTAAGCTGACATAATTTATTAAATTTAATAGTGTATAGATTTTGATTGATTCCGTAACAATGTACCAATGTACTGATTGAGAATTAGAATGATATTGGTATGGCTAAGTTACTATTTGGTTTATTTAAGTTTGTGTATCGTCGTTTAAATGCATGGAATTTGCTATATGAGTATCCAGGTGAATGGGAAATGTGTATGTAGTGTGTGTATTGTGAGCATTTCCAAAACATGTATAAAGACGTCAACAATTTAAGAATATATACAGTGACATCCATAGTAGAATAAAAACTTAACGGCAAACAAGATCAATTATTATTTTATCTTGTCTAAGTCTTTCTCTGAGCGTGTACTTTATGCTGGTGACTCTTCGTTTTTCCTTAAAAAATTATTGCAGTTCTTAACCCAAAACAAACTTGTAAGCTTTTTCACGTGCTGCTGTTTCAATTGTTTTTAGTAATTGTTTGTTTACAGGGGTTAGATGTTCATTAACGAAAATCTCTTTTATGCGCCTTCAATACCTATGTGTTTTGTGCAAATGCCTTTCTTCCTTTTCAGTTCTGAGAGTATTTTATCCTTACACAGCTTGTCTTTTAGTTTGACTACAATAGATTTTGGTCGTCCGGCTATGGTTTTTTGCGGCTGGACTCGGTGCGCAAATTCAATGTCGTCGTGGTTCAAGTCAACTCCAGCGTATTTAGCAATGTTCCTTATAAGATCAATTGTATTTTCACTGTTCGTTTGGGGCAGTCCTACAATTTTTAGGTTATTAATTCTTGCCCTTTTGTTCTTGCTTACCAAATTGAGAACGTAATTCTGATAACTGATCTTCGCAGAGAGAAATCTGTTTTCGGAGCACACATACGTCGTTTTTTAGACTGTCATTTTCAGTTTGAAGTTGACAGTAGGAGGCTTGCAGTTGAGAGAATTCCGAGGACAACGAGATTATTTCACTTTTTATTTCTGTGATGATAGTTTCCTTTAGTTCTTCTACGATTTCATGTTTAATCGTTTTAAGCTTAGCGTCGAGAACTCCTTCGAATCGGTTGATTAAATTAACGTGATCCGGTAGAACCGCGTACACGTCATGCTCTGGTGCAATGGCAATGGGATCAGTGTCGACT
The DNA here is from genome assembly GCA_010014825.2 of Danaus melanippus. Taxonomy (NCBI): domain Eukaryota; kingdom Metazoa; phylum Arthropoda; class Insecta; order Lepidoptera; family Nymphalidae; genus Danaus; species Danaus melanippus. The sequence continues at coordinate 3,362 of JAAAKD020026852.1, forward strand.
GAGCGCTGGGGTTTACTTGATTTTTCAATTCGTACCGGTATATTATTATTGTCCCCACCTTTACGGACGGCCGATACACATTTTGGGCATTTCCATTGAATTCTTGCAGAAACCGAGTCTCCGCTAAACCTTACGCACTCAGAATGATATATGCGACTGCACTGACTGCATCTTATACGTTTCATTGAAACGCTGATGTGGGCTCTTCATGCTCGCATTTTCCAACCATTATGTTATTATTCCACTTGTAATAAATTAATTTTATTTTAGTTAAAATGAAAAAATGTTAGAAAAAGTTCTTCGTCCGCGGTGGGATTCGATCTTGGATCCGAATAATGTTCTGGGTGTAGGCAAGTGCTAACACCACTATTCCAACAGTATGTTAGTGGTTAGTGTCAAATTAGTGGTTCAGTTTATGCTTGTGAATTATTCAAACGAAGAGCGTTGAATATTACTTTATGAGTTATTTTTCACTACCCACTTTAATTTTAATTAACTATCACACTGAATAATTATTTACTAATTTAACACTATGTTTATAAATGTAGATGGAAGAATGTATATACACTACACTTCAATGCGTCTACACTTTTTGCAAAAAGTTCTTTTATTGCAATTAGGTTTGTTATTTAATGGTTTTGCAATTTAATATTGGGAGCTCACGATATAGGTCCACTCTGTTAAACGTCAGATGGCAATTATGAACATGAACATGATGAAGTTATAGTTTATTTCTTTATTCAAACCTTCTTTAAACAGGAAAAACATAAATTTTACGTCTATGACGTGTCTGCGTCTCAAGGGTAGTTTTAATAACAATGGGCACACTTCTATCTTTAAAGTTAACTACGGGGTTAAGAATTGTAACACCATCACAAAATTGTGGTTCATTTAAAATACCATTATCATTATGTAGACTAGTTTTCAACTGAACTTGATGTTCACATCGAGAATGAAGATGAATAACATTACTAATTATATATAGTTATGACTGTTATATTTGTCTGAATTATTTTATAAGTATGTTCATATTAATGTTCATCATTTATATGTTGTATTCGTAAAAGAATTAAAAGATTACTTCCGTCTTTCTACTAATTCGTCATAATATTCAGACGAACCGAAGACGAAGACGATGTGTGTTGGTATTGATGTCATGAGGGTATTCATGTCTGTGTCGGTTGTTATTTTGTAGTCAGAGTCCAAGAGGACACGTCTTATGTACCTATTTGGAAGTTTGCAGATGGGGAATAGTTGGACACTGACCATTAACGAGATGGGATGTATCAATGCGGATTTGAAAAATCTCTTTGAGATCGTCTTCAGGTGTGTTGCTATCGTAGGAAGTTGGAGATTCCTATCCGTACCAGGGTGCGCCTGCGCCAGTGCAGTGCAGGGATGGGGCTGCTTTACTTAATTATTTTAATAAAAAAATAACAATCGAGGTAAAATTAAAAGTCAAATATAAAAATTAACTACTTAAAATATTTTTCTTTCCAAAAATTTTTCTTGAATTACATCTACTGACAAGTTTTTTGTTTCTGGAAGATAAAAGAAGGAAATGTCGTAGTGAAGAAAGAAAACCCGGCGAAAATAAAAAAGATTGGTCCCAGACCTGAAAACAATAGATTAATTGATATTATTTGAATTAAAAAAAAAATTAAGATTCATACTTTTTTAAATAAATACACACACACACACAAATATATTTATGAAATTTCAGTATGAGATATTTACCAAAAGCGTTGAAGAGTGGATTAAAGATAGAAAGCATTACAAAAGTACACAAATAAGACCACTCAAAAATAATGGTTGCTGGCAAAACTTTTGATCTGAAAAATAAGAGAAGAAAACAATATAAATACATTTTATACAATGCTATTATTTGAAATAAAAAAGATTATTAAATTCTAAATCGTTACTAGGTACTCGGATATATTGGAAGAGTTTTGCGCAATAAAGGCCTTGTGTTATTTAATAGATAAGACGGGGTAAGGACTGACTTGACATACACAAAATATTAGAGTATAAATAAATCTCGGGGTATCGAAGTAAGAATTCACCATTATTATCAAAACGAGAATATTGTTTTACATTTTGCTAGAATTACTGCAGAAAAAAAAAGAAGGAAATAAAAGTATTCAAAAATATAATTTTTCATATCAATTAGTAATTTCATATATTAATTTCGGTATATATCATTGCACTTAAAAAGTTATTAGTGTCTTCTTTTCATAACAGAACATATCAAATTTCAATTCACCCTCAGAGTCTAACTTATTTTCTAAGTTGGTTTTAAATATTCCATAGAAAATCATGTTTTAGTCGAAATGTTAATTTTAATGTTTTATGTATGTGATCTTCACCCTATTTTCTCTAAGTATTATTAATCAAATAAACGTCCTCAGCTTAAGTCTCCTTTAAGAAAAAAACATGAGTCATTCTGAATATAATTTTTCACTTGATATGGAAGTGAATGTGAATAGTTTAAGCGAGAGGTTTAAGATGAAATGTATTTGGATACAGCATTTAATTTTCTAAGGTTCTAAAGAGAATCACTTCTGAAAAGACAAACTGATATACAATTACCTGAGGCAGAAATATCTCACCCATTAAAATATAAGGCACAACACCAGGGCCAAAAGTAAAAGTCATGGTATAAATATACATGAGAACTGCTGTCAACCAGCCTGGACCCCACTGAAATTGTATTTGCAACCCTAAAATAAGACACAGCAGACCGGTGGCGACCGAAGAGGCTATTAATAACACCTGAAAGATATTTATTAAATTATGATTTTAATTTTATCACATTTTATTTGTAAGTAACTTTATTACTTACTCGTCCGCCAATTGCTTCGACTAAGAGGGCTCCAACGAAGCCAGATATTATTATTGTCAAGTCAAATAAAACGGACAATACAGTTGATGACATGCTTGGAACTGCAGTCGCAAATAGTGGTTGTGGGAATACTTGTACTACAGCCAAGCCTTGAAATAGACATGTGGTAAAAAGAACGAATAGTACGATAAATGCACGACGCGTAGAAGGCGAATTCCCTGTAATGATATAACAAATTCTCTAAAAAAATAAATGAAACATATTTAAAACTAATAATTATAAAATAAATGTTGATTATTTTGTAATTATCGTTATACTTACCGAAAAATTTAAATATTGATACATTTTTTTGATTTGCTTTAGTGTCTGAATTTAAGCTCTCCAGTTCTGGAATGTCATCTGTAAAAATATTTTTGTTAATAAAAAATCGATAGCTTCTCTATTAATTAACACTTTATTATTAAGAATACATATGTCATACTTATTTTTATGTCACTTTTTTTTATAAGTTGTTTTAAGTTCTCTAAATGTGTTCTGATTTCTATAGAATCAGGCTTAACTCCTTTATAATAAGCAAAAGATTAAGCGGCTTCCTGAAACGTGTAATATCCAGCATATATTTTTGTGATACACTTAATACTTTACGATTTCACAAACAGAATAAAACTTACCTTTTCCAAACCTTTCCTCATCAAATACAAGGGTGATTCTTTTAAAAAGAAGAACAATACCATACCAGTGACGGCCAAACTTAGTCCTATATAGTTCAATGTGTTATACTCTACTGTACCACCTATCCCGTAAGATAATAACATTCCTAGTCCATGAAAGATTATACCACTGGAACTAAGGGCACCTCTGATTGATTGTTTACAAAACTCATTGATGTAGACGGGAATAATGGGAAATATACAGCCACAAAAACCGCAGAGAGACATCGCAAATATAGCCGCTTCAACTCTTTTCAGTGTAACCAATACCGTCCATGCCACCTGAAAAAAAATATATATTTATTGCACCTAGAACACAATATTTTTTGGATAAATTTCAATGGTATCTAATATGTAGAAATCGTACCAATTGTGGAAAAAATAAAATAATTAAGGCACGCTTCCTTCCTAATACATTTAAAAGATAGCCACAAAATGGAGTTATTATAAGCGTGCTAGCAGACGAAATGCTTCCCATAATTGAAATTTCACTTTCTGTCATAACACGATTTAGTGGCGTGTTCACTGAACTAAACAGCTTGATGGTGGAAGATGGTAGTGTGAATAGTAGACCCAAGGTCATGCATGTGTAGCTTACTGCAAAAATAACATGTCGGTAAAATACATATATTTTATTTTATCATGTAAATTATATTATGTGACGTAGTAAAATTAAAATAACGCCCAATAAATTTACTATGTCGCTGTGATTCGACTAGACCACATACCAGGCTCGGGCCGCGAGAAGAGGAAAGGTCCGAAATTTAAGGTAGTTAATCAATGATCGGTAAAACTATGCATTTTATGTTGCCTACAGAAAAGTAAGTTAAAATATCATATAATATATTACCAAATTATGCGCCAGTTTTAACTGTAGCTATGGTTCAGGTTTTGATAAAATTATTTCATTTTAAAGCTAAAATTATTATTACAAATATTTTATTATATTAGAACCAAAGGTAAAATAGATGCAAATATTTTCCATCCAGGTCATACTCGTATCGGGCTCGCTACTATCGCAGCGGTAAGACCCCTCTTTGAGGAGTGGCTGGAGAGGCGCCACGGTGTCCTAACGTTCCGCCTGACGCAGGTACTCACCGGACACGGATGTTTTGGGAGGTACCTGTTTCGAATTCAGAGGGAGAAAAGGCCCGGGTGTCGGCATTGTGATGACCAATACGGTGGCGGACTGCCCAGCTTGGGCTGAGCACCGCCGTGTTCTCAGGGTAGTCATTGGCGGCGGCGACCTCTCGCGTCCAGCCTTATTTCAGGCCATGGTGCGGAGAAAGAGAAACTGGGAAGCCGTCTCCTTCTTCTGCGAAGCAGTCATGCTAGCTAAGGAGGATGCGGAGCGCGTGAGGGAACGATCCTCCTCACGCCCCAACCGCCGCAGGGGACGCTCCAGGCGTTGGGGATCGCGAGATGATCTCCAGCCACCGTAAGCGCGGGTCTGCGGACGGCGAGCAAGGGTAGCTTGCCGCCTGACCAGAACCAGACCAGAGCGTACGGCGCGTAGCGTACCGCGCGCGCCTTAAAGAGCCATCAGACTACCACAGATGGAGCCCTAGAGCCGATGCCAGGCCGGTCGCGAGTGTAAGCGAAATGATGTACCGCGGCCTGGCTCGGAGCAGGAGTACGTACGGGGGGTTTTTAGTCAGTAGGAGTCTGACACTCCCTCTTGCCCCACCCAGGCAAGAGGGGTCATTTGATGATTTTCCTCTTAAAAAAAAGGTCATACTCGTATATACAAGAAAATATTTATATTATAAGCAACTCTCCTCTTTAACTTGTCAAAGTACCCACTAATAAATTATTCTTAAAAAGATAACAAGGCCTGTAGTATTGTATCGAGTCCTCCTATTGCTCGTGAACCGCCGGAACAGTCGGAGCTCTGTGAATTCGGTAGCGTGTGTCATTTCTAAGTCCAATTATTAGATCGTGTGATATATCAACCATCATTTTGTATTCGTGTAATTGATAAACCTATTAATTTAGAAAATTTATTAATTTGTAAGAATCATTAAATAGTTTTATTTGTAATTAGTTTTTTTTTAGTTATTTATTCTTTCAAACCTAAAAATATATATAAAAATAATTAATATTTATGCGGGCGATTTAAATAAAACTCCTTTTAAAGAAACATTTACTTACGTAATTAAAATTATTCTAAATATAATTATTCGATGATTTGTATATTTAAGTTGAATGAAGGTGACGAAGTATTAAAACAGGTAAGATTGCAGTTCCAATACGTGATGGGATGGATTTTAAAACATTCTTTGCAAAAAAAAAATAACATTATTTCATGAAAAACTATTGCTAATAAATTTACTACACAAATGGTTTTAATTTTATCTCTCGAAACAAATTTAATTCTGTTTTGGAACTAATCACAATTTACTAAAATTTATTTTTACAATTCCAAATGTGTATATACTAATTGCGTCAATGACAATCGGAAGCCTAATCTTTTCTTTTCTTATAATATATTTAAAACTAAATGTTACAACTTAAACTTATTCTTAGAAACATGATGATCAAATATTGAATGTCTCTTGATGTTTTAACCTTAATAAGTATATTGTATAGAGTACTGATATACATAGCCCTCAGAGCAGCAAATATTTTAGGAGTTTCGACGAAAGTGTTAGTGGTGCAGACTCCTGGGCCTTGAATCCTTTTGATTCGGCATTAATATGCTCTTTGTTCTCTATTGATTCTTCCTTTGCTGTGGAACTACTTTTTGGTAGTTTACATTATTTTCGGAAGACTGAGTGACAATGATTAACGTAAAAGCAGCTGTACCCATAATAATACTATACAAAGTATAGTGCTGGGATATAATAAGATCCTATTTAATTGTGTTTTGAACAAATATTCTATCTTTGTAGATATTTACGTTTCGTTGTATACAGTGTTTTGAAAGGAATTTTGACGTTCTCTAGTGGTGCGTAATTATTTCTATCTTCAGTGAGCTCAGTGATTTCAGTTTCTCCCCTTTAATTTCATCGTTGACGTTATGTATGTAGATGGCTTCCATCTATAGAGAACACTCATGTGGCATAGTAGCGAAATAGCTCCCGGATACAATTATTGTTTTTTTCGAAAGTAAAGTTTTTTCGAAAGTAATTATCCAGTTAATACAATGCTTTTTCATAGAGGAGATAGCGATAATTTTTTTTCATTGAGACTCCATGTACCTGCACGATTTTTCATCGACTGCCATAAAGGGATACCGAGGTATAAAAGTTTGTCATAATTTATTAAGCACAAGACAAATTTATTACAATGCATTTATCTACCACTACCTACTATTTTTAATTAAATTATAATAGTGTACTAGATCAGCATCTAACATGCAATTAATCAAAGCTTCACATGTCAAGACTCGGTTTGAAATATTGTTATACAAATTGATAGCATAAATTATTAAAACGGGTTAAAAACATGAGTAGACAGTGTTAATGTAAAATTTACCGTCTAAATCACTTTTTTTCGTCATAAATAATCAATATAAATATAAATTTAAATAAAAATATAGAACACTAAACGTATTATTTTTATCTAATTCATTCTTTAATCTAAAGTTACGATATCCGAGTGAAGGAAATAGTGAAAAAAGGATCGGCAGCGCGATGGCAGTTCGACACCAATACACTTGGCACAGGCGAAGTCGACAATGGGACATTGAGGTCGAGGAGCGGTTTCAAACCGTTTATAAAAAAAGAAGACGGCACTTTCGGCAGTTATCGAACAGGCTATAGAAAGCTCCAGGGAAGTGTTCCCAGAGACTTTGAACAGCGGCCCGTAGGGAAGACCGTACAAGTTCGTCAGGGCCAAGCTCTCCCACTGACGCTCTCCGGGCGGAGCTGATGGACAGAGTTACCGACGCTCTGTTCCCGTTTATTGGGAAATACATCCCGGCGACAATAATACCTCTAGAACAGGCGGAGCGAGAAGACGACAGCTCGTGGTGGAATGGCAACTCTAAATAAAATAGAGGAACAGAGGAAAGTGTTCCGTTGTCCTATGAATGTGGAGTTGATGTCGAGGCTAGCTTAGCCAGAAGTAGGTGTCCATACATTTGAGGTGATCCGTCAGATTCTGCTCGAGTTTCTAAATCGGGCTGAGTGGTATGCGAAAAGCAATTATCCAGTACCATAACAAATTTTGAATTACAATATTCAAGTAGATGGAAAATGGTCGTCTACTTTTCTACATTCGGGTAAATAAATAAAACACTTAAATGTGTAAGCATATAAATATGATTCGCCTGGAGACGATTTTGGTTTCAAGACGTAGAACTACTTCGACTTATCCTACCGAGCGCTGACTATAGGGTGCGTTTCATAGCCGCTAGGGGTTCTATAAAAACTATGAAACTTACTTATATGTTTATTGCATGAAATATTACATAATAAAAATGTATGACCCTAAGACTATAAGATTGCACCGATGTTAGGATAGCAATGCCATTCCATTGCTTGTGCTTTATCTTCAATATTTTGATTAACGAGGCCGGGTGTTTGTTTTGCGGAGTCAGCAACGTCACTCGTAATATGATATTTTATGCATATTATGACATTGCCAGGTCGATGCTTGTTTATTTTTAATATGTTGCGCGTACGTTAAATACTTTAAGAATAGTTACTTTATTTATGATTAAATATTAATTAATATTTATGTTTTTATATCGATTCATTTAATATTTTAATTTAATGTCATCAATGTACTTTATGTAATAATTCCTAATTATCCAAAGTATTAATAAATCAACATAACCATTTAAAAATTATTGACTTCTTATTTAAAGACAATATGTATTATTAGCTAATTCCTTACTAATTGGTTAACTAACAACGTTTCCATTAATGTGGCTATATTATAGTCTTATTTCTTTTTATATTTTATTTAGTATTGGCATAGTACTTTTTCCAAAGACACGACATATTGAAATAATTATTATTAATTATTTATTTCACTTGGGTTAGTTCAATAAAAATTAGCAATAGCAAACGGTATGTTGGACATTGTCATAAACTGGTACATTATATTTAATTTAACAATATTTATAATTAGTTTTATTAGTTTTATTAGTTTTATTAGTTTTATTAGTTTTATTAGTTTTATTAGTTTTATTAGTTTTATAATATTTATAATTAGTTTTATAATATTTATAATTAGTTTTTTAAAGTAAAAACACTTAACTCCTTAGAACTAATATTAATGAAGAGAAGTTTAGAAAATAAATTTATAAATAAAATTTAATATTTCAACTTACTTGTTAGTGTACCAAAAATTTGTTTAATTATACTCATTGTTATATATTTTCGATAAATTCTACAACACTGTTAACTTGTGCTCTGGGGCACGTCGCGTTAAAGACTGGAGATTTATATTTGTATGTAAAACGAACAATAGTTTAATTTATTGTTTGTAGAAATTGGTCGCGTTCGCTTATAATTCCGATATCAGATGTTTTATTGAAAGTGGTAGATTATTGAGAGTTGAATATTTAGGTCCAAACAGTTAAAATGTCACTTGATGCTTTTTTTTTTTCAAAATAAATTACCTTTTGAAGGTCATTAAGTATTAAATTTCATGTCATTTTTTATATTATTCATTTCCTCTTATTGGACTTTTAGCTAACAAAAAAATTTTTGTTGTTTATATTTTTGGAGGTCATTTTTGGTTTGTTTGTCAAGTTTGTGACTGACAGGAAATTTTGACCGAATTATTATTTTCTTTTTTATATTACCAACTTGTTAATGAAAATTGTTCTTAACGTATATCATATAACGATTAACTGCAAACAAAATTGTAAATAACTTTTAGCATGACTATCGACCATGACTTGAAAATCTAACGGAAACCAATCAAACCTAACCATATTATCGATAAAGGTGGTTGAGAAAAGACATAATATTACAAGTAATATTCATTGCAATTTTGTAATTCCTATTTTCTGATCGAATTATTTTTTATGAATGATTATACATATGGAATTTTAAATTTAAATGACGTTTTAAAAGTTTTACGTTTTTAAGGGTGTACACATTTGGGTACAGCGGCTTATTATAGGTGAAAAATTTAAAAACATTGGTTTTCAACACATCATGTTTTTACACACTTTTTGCATTGCCAAAGAACTCTCGCGTGACAAACAGCACGCAGCAATGGTTTTGTAAGCTTTTTCGGTTAGTGCCCTAAACCATGTCGATCAAAACCTTGTACTGTTGAAGACGACGATCGAGATTTTTGCTTTATTTTTTGACTAAAGTAACATCTCGCAATGGAACGTTGAAACTGTAACTGGTCCATTTTATCACTATGACTCATGACATTCAAAACGCCGTGAGTTTTGCAATCGCCATATCAACAATGTAGGTAAACAAAACCCACCACAACTTTTTTCCGTGAACAGCAATCCTATACAGTGCAATCGGTTAGTCTAATTAACGACTCCCCAATATTTTTATTACAATATATTTGAAATAATTTGGGTATGTTGACGTCAACCTTTTCACGCTGTGTGGGAGACCATCGCTTTACAACTGCCAAAGGCTCAATGGTGTCATAATTTGTGACTATTGTACAAACACTGTTATACTTCCATCTCACTAATAATACGAGTATTTAATTTTTTTTATCAAACCTGTAACCATATGAAGCAAGATTTTCTTTCTTCATATCGTTAGTGCTTCTTAGTGGACATTTTTTCATTCTATTCTCTCGTATGATTCCAGTTGCTCGTTACCCTTATTTCTTCAGCTCTCATAAGATATTATAATTGGTAAAAAAGTAATCAAATAATAAATGATAGTTTGTTAGATCAGTCCCCAGTTGCTGTTATAATGATTTGACTAATTTTGATCCTAAAGGATCAGTAGAAGCTTCGATGGCTTTTCCGCAGTAAAAATGAAAAGCATAACAGTATTCTGTCGGACTTGTAACAGATACATCCCACGGCAAAGAGGCGGGTACCATGTCCTTGTCGACACCTTCCTCTTTATCTGTAAGGACGCTCATCCAAAACAGCATTGATTGCTTCCTCTAAGCCTTTGTAAAAGTTAGAAACACTAAAATGTCTCGAACTCATGGTAACGAAATCCTAGAATAATAACCGCAATCGTTATATAGATTCGGCCGCTGTACACAAACGAGTTCAGTTGTATTTCAAGTAAGATTTATTTGTAAAAACTTGTAGTAAAACAGTCTCCTATTACTTATTTTACTAATAAGGATGTGAACCACAAGAAATATATCTGAAATTTAGGTTATGTAAACACAAAAAAATAATGTATCAGCGAACTTACCTCGATAAACGATTGTATCGCGAAGTTAATATCGTGATAGTGACAGATTTTATGAATATACCCACATAAATTGTGATTTGATTGATGCTCAAACTATCATTTTTAAATATGGGTCGGAAGAAATAAATATAGGATAGTAAATTTAATATCTACCTTCAATTGATTAACTGTACACAATCGGGTACAGAGGCGCAAAATGGGTTAAGTAAGCCGTTTGAACTGAAATTAATTCTTTCAACTTCAATGGTTACTTACTATTATAAACAGAACGACATTTGGAGATATGATTAATATTATCTTTATTCTAAGTAAAACATTTACTGCTTTAAGTCGGAACTGTGAATTATTATAATCATCGTGTGTATTAAACTTCTTGTCAAACTGTGCTATAAATCTATACTAATATTATAAAGCTGAAGAGTTTGTTTGTTTGTTTGAACGCGCTAATCTCCAAAACTACTGGTTCGAATTGAATAATTCTTTTTGTGTTGGATAGTCCAGTTATCAAGGAAGGCTGTAGGCTATATAACATCACGCTACGACCAATAGGAGCAAAGATATAGTGGTAAATGTGTAAAAAACGGTAGAAATTATTTCATCTTTGAAGCCTTCCGTTGCGTGCGCCGTGAAAACGGTTCAAGATACACAAAAAATATGTATTAAAGAATAATAGCTCTTTTAATGATCTAAAAAACAGTCCGCGATAGTATATGTCTATCTTTTAAGATTAACTCACAACGACCGTTTTTATGGTACCTAATTTGGTCGAAATAATTTGTTTAAGTTGTATCAACATAATAATATTAATCTTTATTCAAATAAACAAATAAATATGTTGTTGGTTAAGAGTACTTCATTGTGAATAAAATTGTCTTTGACGTAACTTAATTTCAACAAAAAACTTTAAAGATTACAATGATACATAACTCCGAAACAAAACCAACTCGCTCTCTGCGCTGGCCAGCGCGGCGGGAGAGAGGCGGTGCTTGCGGGCAAGCCGGGAGGGGGGTGTAGCTCGACGAGATATCATGCCGCGCGGCTCACTCGCGCTGTCAGCTCCCTACTGAACGGTTGAATGCAGCGCTAATGTGTTTACGCGATATAATTATCATCGTAATATTACTTTTTAAACACAGTTTCATTTTGTAGTTGTTTTCTATATAGTCGGTACTTTATTTGTTTTAGGATAGTATTTAGTTACACAATAATAACAATTTTTTGTTTTCATGTAGATTATTAAAATTTATAAGTATGTGTTTTCTATAAGTATAGTATTGTTTGTTTTAAAAATAGTATTTGGTTTTTAATATTTTTTTTTGTGGTACATAATACCTGTAGGTACCTAAATAGGTGTCGCCTACTTAATTATTCTTATTAGATTAGGGTTAAGTTTAAGCATAAAGTTAGTTTACCTTATTTTCATTTTGCGGTTGTTCTTTTGACATAATCGTTAAAAATAAAAGTAATTAGGTTGCTAATTATTAATCTTCTTAATCTTACGTTTCTTTTTTTTATTACGAGATACGCTTTAGTTAAGTTTTAATTTTCTACGTTTTTTCTTCATCACTATAATGCCGAAAAAAAGAACTCAGCTTTCTCGGCAGACTGCTACTGCAAAGCGGCTGCGAGTTTTGCGCAGCAATGAAACTGAGATGAAAATATGCATAGGTTGGCTACACAACGAGCAATTACTGAACAAGACCGTACAAGGGAATTAAGCGTTGAACGTTCGCAGCGTTTAGTCTCACAAAATTTCCGAACTTTGACGAACCGGCAACGGGAATAGAGTGCTGATCGTTCCCAACGTTTGACTTCACAGAATGCCCGAACATTGGCTAACCGCGATCGGGAATCCAGTGCTGAACGTTCTCAACGTTTGGCCACACAGAATGAACGAACTTTGGCTAACCGCGATCGGGAATCGAGTGCTGAACGTTCTCAACGTTTGGCCACACAGAATGCCCGAACATTGGCTAACCGTAATCGGGAATCCAGTGCTGAACGTTCTCAACGTTTGGCCTCACAGAATTCCCGAACTTTGGCTATCCGTGATCGGGAATCAAGCGCTGAACGATCCTATCGATTAGCACAGCAAAATGCCCGATCAACTAGGAATAGAATCGCAGACAACATAATTTATTAAATGCTGCTTTTGCTTATGATTGTACCGTTGACTATTCTGAGCTAAATGATATTGATATTGGTAGAATGGATAAAATATGCAACTTATGCCAAGCAAAAAAATGGGCAGCTGACACTCCTGGACTGTGTTGTAGTGGTGGCAAAGTAAATATACCTATAATTCCGGAACCAATATCCGTTTTAAAGGAACTGATATCAGGCTCACATCCATCATCTAAGCATTTCTTAAATCATTCAAGACAATATAATACATTATTTCAGATGACTTCAATTGGTGCCAAAGAAATTCGTGAGGAAAACTTTATGCCCACTTTTAAAGTCCAAGGGCAAGTTTATCATTTTATCATTCCAGTTGTAGGGGCACAACCCAAATTGCTGCAAATATATTTTGTTTCCCATGCAGATCAGGTATCCTTGCGCTCAAATTTAAACCCAAGCTTGCAAATCGATCTTATCGACGTCCTCCAAACATATTTTCATGATCATAATACGTATATTCAAAGTTTTAAGTACAATCTAGAAAATAGACCACCGAATTATTTAAAACTTATCTTTCATGCTGATGTAAAACCTCCTAATAAGCATAGAGGTCGGTATAATGCGCCGGTAGTAGATGAAGTAGCTGTTCTTATGATAGATGAAGACAAATTTCCTCATGATATTGTATTGACTGCGAGAGATGGTCGACTTCAACGAGTTTCTGAAATTCATAGATCTTATGACCCGCTTCAATATCCCTTACTCTTTCCCTTTGGAAACGACGGATACTGTATTAATATGCCACAGCAGAATAATACGGCTACATCTGAAACTGTTTCATGTATGTAGTTTTATGCATTTAGATTCATGGTGAGAATAAATGACTTAAACAGTATACATTATTTCAAATGATTATTCAACCAATATTGTGTTGATATGGCGCCAAATGATCTCTGAGAGGCTAGACTTCATCAAAAGAAATCAAAAAAAATTGAGAGCAGAAGATTACATTCATTTAAGAGATGCCTTCGTAATCGATGGACATATAAACGCTTCTAATATTGGCCAGTACGTTATATTGCCGTCGTCATTTACAGGATCCCCCAGATTCATGAATGAAAAAAGTAAGGTTCCATGACATATGTCAGGAAATTTGGAAGACCTGACCTGTTCATTACATTTACATGTCACCCCGAATGGCCAGAAATAAAAAGTGAGTTATTGCACAATCAACATTTTTATGATTGACATGATTTAATTTTTAGGGTATTTCATTTAAAAATTAAAAGAAAATGATAGACCTATTAACGAAGAAAAATATTTTTGGCCCATCGAAAGCCTTTGTTTACAGTGTAGAATGGCAAAAAAGAGGTTTACCTCACGCCCACATTTTATTGTGGCTGGCTAACAAAGTTCAACCAGATTCTATAG
>JAAAKD020028115.1:0-17683 GCA_010014825.2 Danaus melanippus
AGGGTATCGTAAGCAGTTGGGAGACAACAAGAACGCAGAAGGGCAAGAATTGACCGAAGAGCAAAGAAATGCCTTACAAGCACAGACACAGGCGATTCGAGAAGCATTACAAGAGCAACAAGCATTATTGGTCGAAGCGTCTATGAACAAACTTGAAAATGGTCAAAAGTTATCAGAAGCGGAAAAAAATGCGACAATTTCCAATCTAATCGCCCTTGGTGTGTCGAGCCGAGAACAGTTGACAGAAAATGAAGAACAACGCAAACAGTTGGCAGCACAAATGAATGAAGCGAAGACAGCCGAAGAAAAAACGGCCTTTCAAGCACAAATTGATGCGTTAGGTGTTCAAAATGAACAGATCAAAGCCAAGTATGAAGAACAAGGCCAACAAATCCTTGCGGCGTTAACGAATAACGGTGAAGTGAATGCCAAAACTGTGGCTGCGGGACTAGGAAAAATGACAGATGTCACAAATGAACAATTGGCTTCCATGTTTCAGGCATTCGTCAATAGCGGTCAGAATGTCGATCAACAACTTTCGCTCATGGGGAGCATCATGCAAACTCGTGGGATCGAAGGGGCGGATGGACTCGCCCAAGCATTGACTTCGCAAGATCTAACGGCTATTGGGGGAACGTTGTCTCAAAACACGATTGCAGGAATCCAAGCATTACCTAGTGAGATGTTTGCGATGGGGGATACTGGGAAGCAACAATTCATCAATGCCTTACAGTCGGGAAATTATAACGAGGCGGGAAAGTGGCTTTCGGAACAAACCAATAGCGGAATGGAATCTGCAGGAACAAAAGTACCCAAAACAGCCGAAGATGTCGCGAAAAAAGGGGCAGATAAGACCAAAGCAAAAGGCAATGATTACCAACAAGCAGGGAAGTCTAATGCGGAATCTGAAGCAAAAGGCATCCGCAATGGTCAGTCTTCTGTTGAGGGTGCGTCACGTTCAGTAGCTAGTGCGGGGGCAAGTGCCGCCAAAAGCGTCAACTTTTCGCCTGTAGGAACACAAATGACCGCAGGAATTGCTTCAGGAATTGCAGCAGATGGCGGTGGAGCCGTAGCTGCCATGGCGAATCTAGTTGCCAGAATCAATGCCGAAGCAAAAAAGAAAGCGGAAATCAAATCGCCATCTAGACTATTCAAGCGTGAAGTTGGGAAGAATATCGCTCTCGGTGTCGCTGCAGGGATTGATGACTATGCGCTAGTGGCAGAACGAAGTGCACAAAACTTGATAGCAGGTGTTGAAAGTTCAAGCAGGCTGAACGGTCTTTCTGGTGCAATAGACAGCGTTCAGGCAAGCGTGACACATGAAGTATCTAACCCAATATGGGATCGAATCCTAACCGGATTAGAAGACATCAAAAACATGAAGATGATCATGGATACAGGTGCTTTAGTTGGAGCGGTTGGGACACCAATGAATGGCTATCTAGGAGAGCGAACAACCTATGATCGGAGGTATCGGTAATGGACCGAATATGGACTGATGACGTGATGGAATACGTTAGTTTCGGTCGGTTTTCTTCAAAAAATAGCGGTTTTTATATCGTTGAGCACGATGCGCCCACACCAAGCGAAAAAGAGATCATCGAAAATATTCCTTTCATGCAGGGCGTATACGATTTCTCTTTTTTATTGGGTGAACGAATTTTTGAGAATCGCAAGCTAACGATTACTATGGTGCGACCATTGGCGCCCTACGAAACGAGAAAACAGGTCGAGGCAGAAATGAAACAAGACTTACTAATGAATGAAATCTTACCGATCGAAGACAGCTATTTGAACTGGTTGAATGCTCGTTGGTTAGGCAAGTGCGAAAGTATTACTTTTGACGACAGCGAAGCAAACTGGACCCTAAAGGCGACGGTTGTGTTCGACTGTTATCCGTTTGCCCTGAAAAACTCTAGCGGCTATTCTGATGCGTTTGACGCAGATTATTTTACGGATGGCGCGGACGCTTGGACGGGTTTTTGGGTCAAAAACTCTCGAGATATACTTCTAATCAATGATGGGGTCAATGCCGTTAGTCCGTTCATTGAAGCGACTAGTGCTATGCGAATGATCGTGAACGGTGAAAGTTTTTCGGTTCGTTCAGGAAAAAATCAAGACGTATTCTTGAAGCTTCAAAGAGGCGAAAACGAGTTAACGATCGTAGGAAACGGACACATCAGCTTCTTTGTCGAAACGGAAGTGATGGCGTAATGTATCAAGTCATCTGGAAAGAAAGTGAAACAAGTAATCACCGAAGCGTGGTGCACGAACCAAACAATTACGGCAATAAACTTTCCGAGGGGCAATTAGAACTGTCTCTGGAAGGATTGGGCGTATCAACGTTTGAATGTACCATAAACATCAGAAATGCTTTGTATGGCAAAACAAAGCCACTTACCAATATGATCGAAGTCTATGACAGTCGGGGGGGAAAGGTGTTCCATGGGCGTGTAGCAAAAATAACGAAATCAATGAGCAGTCAGGGAGAATTTGCAGAAAAAGTATTATGCGAAGATCGTAAATCCTATCTCTATGACAGTACACAGCGCTATATGAAGCCTACATTAATGAGCGTGTCTAGTTATCTAGGCAAGCTGCTAGATGCTCATAATAGTCAAGTAGACGACCACAAGCGGATCTATTCGGGTAATGTAACCGTCCAAGATGACGAACCGGTCTATCGAGGCATTGGTTATGGAAAAACAGCCGATATGATAAAGGATAAGCTACTGGACCGGCTTGGCGGCTACCTCATTTTACGAGAAGCCAACGGCAGGTTAGTACTGGACTATTTAAAGGACTATGGGCAAACATCAACGACGCCGTTGCAAATCGCACGAAACTTGCGTTCGGCCAGCCGTGATATCGATATTTCAGAATTAGCCACACGCATCGTACCGCTAGGCCAAGATATTGAACAAGATCAGGCCAATGAAGAAGTAGGTTCCGATTACTCAAGACCGAAGCATGAAATAACCGACGTAAATGGCGGGCGGAACTACTTGGAGGACACAGCCTTAGTCAATGAATTTGGCGTGATCCAAAAGACCGTTGATTTTCCGAATACAACGAATCACACGATTCTAAAAGCCAAAGGCGAGAGTTACTTACGAGCGCAGAGACTCATGTTGATTAGCTGGACGGTCGAAGTGATCGAACTGGGACTGATTGATCGACGCTATGAACTGATTCAGTTAGGGAATAGTTATCCGGTAGAAAATCCTGTTTTGTATGGTCGTGAGACACTGCAAGTGGTCGAAAAGAAAGTGGATATTTTAAATCCGCAACGCATTACGTTAACCATAGGCTCCAGTAAAAAGACACTATCCAATTTTCAATTGGAATACGCGGGTTTTCAAACGTCCTTGTCCGATGTCGTTAGTCGGCTTGAGCAGCAAAGAGCCACGAATACCAACACGACCAATCAATTGGCTTCGTTATCAGAGCAGTTGGAATTATCGAAGGTAGCGTTGAATCAAGCGCAAGAAGAAGTGAATAGAACCAATAAATTGTTAGAAGAAGCAGAAACCAAAATCGGAAATAATACCACCTTACTTGATGAAACAAAACGAAATTCTGAGGAGCAGGCAAAACTACTAGCCGATCAGATAAGGGCATTGCAAAAGGAAATAGAGGAATTGAAGAAAGGACGGTGATTAAATGGCTGAAAATCAAAATGGTCAAAGGTACTACGATACACAACCCTCTGATGAGCCAAATACAACAACCGATTACCGAGACCCTACCGATGTAGAGGAGATCCAAGAAGAGATACGAACGGGTGTTATCAGTCCAGTGGCACAAGACCTCGCTTTGTGGATACGAACGAAAATGTGGCGTAGACACGTACGAGAAGCGCTGGCTCGATCTGTTGAATATTTCAGTGCACTTTACAACAAGATGATAAAAAGTGCAGACGATGTTGGCAATCGCCAAACTGAGGTAGAAAAACGGCAAACAGCATTAGAAAACCAATTCCAGCAAGTGCTAGCCAACGCCACACAAGATAGCGAAGTGATCAATGCCAGAAGTAGTGACTATTTTGGCGATTTCTCTGTACTCGATGCACGATTGGAAAACATTGAGAAATACCTCGTCGGGTTTGTGCCACAAGGGGTATTGATAACGATCAAACGCACGATGAATCGCCTACCGACGGTTTATATAGATACATGGAACTACGGGTTAGGACTCTTGCCGTTAAGTACAGAGCCTGAGGGGCTTTTTGGTGGCACAACACCGCTACTCATCGAAAGCAAGATCGTCTCATGGACGGATAACGAGCTTGTGATCCGGGTGCCTTTAGAATATGCGGATTTTCGATTTGAGGAAAGAATTTCTAAAGATGACTATCTCTTCTTCTTCGGCACAAAAAGCCTCATGGTTCACGTCGACAGTGGGGAACCTATCGGGGATATTTTGGATCCTTCTCAAGCGGCGGTAGAAAAATCAGAACCCGTTACGGACACAAATGAACAATTAACAGCACGTATCGCACAAATTGAGGACTCTCTAGAAAACGGAGGAAATGACTAGTATGGAAACGAAAACAGTTTACAAAGTATCAGGCAATGACTATAGCACTTGGCAAGCGCCTGTAAATGAAGTAGTGGTACGGCCTTTCACAGAAGTAGCACCACCTAAAACAGAAGATGAGCTCATTATCGGTTTTGATTGGACCACCAATGCTTGGTTAACCGTGAAGCAAGTCTCTGTCAATGAATACAATCAGCTCACACAAGCCTTGTTTGATTTAGCGAATCGGGTGTCAGAACTAGAAAAAGGCGGTGCAAAGTAATGGTAGGACTCTATGTGTTGCATATCAAAAAAGGAACGTTCAAGTTAGCAGACGTGCCATGGCTATGGTATCAAGAAGTCGTGGCCGAACTTAAAAAGGATGGGTGGTTGAACTAATGGAAAAAATCTATCGTGGGATGCCAGATGGCGCAGAAAAAATCGAAGCGAATTTTCAGGAAGTAAAAAATAAGATTGATTTAGTAACGGATACAGGGTGGATTAACTTTCCAAATAAAAATACTGCGTTTTATCGGGTAATGAATAACGTATTGTATCTTAGGTTTTTCGGCCACAATCCGGTGGATGCGACTATCGGTACGTTGCCGATTCAGTATACACCAGAAACACCTAATATGATAGATGTCGAAGGTTGGCATACAGACGTGAATAAAAAAGCGCGGCTGCAGATCAATGGAAAAAATCAGGGAGATCCAGGGAAAGTGGTGTTTATTTCACAAAATACCGATACGTTAAGAACCTATCTTCCTGGGATCCCTTTAGGGTAATAGAGTAAAGATAGCAGAGCAACCAGAATAGGTTGCTCTTTTTAAGTTATTGGAAAGCAGGTGGCATATGTTAAACGTAGGGGAGTTAGCAACTTGGGCAGGTTGGATTATGACAATCGTGGGAATGCTCGTATTTGTCATCAAGCCAGTCATGTCGAATTTCACGAAAATTTCAGATAATCTGACAAAGCTTGGACACAACCTAGACTTATTGACAAGAGACCTTGAAACAAGTAGAGAAGATCGGTTGGCCATTCATGATGAATTAAAGCGACATGATGAGCGCTTGGATAAACACAATGATCGATTGATTGAACATGGTGAACAATTAAAATCTTTACGGAAAGAAAGAGGGAAATAAAAATGGATTTGAAATTTTTGCAGGAGTATTTAGTGCCAGTAATTGTCGTAGCTTGTTTAGTAGTGGGGTATTTGATCAAGTCAACGCCGGTATTTGCAGCAGTGGCCAATAACTACATTCCATTGATTGTTATTGTCTTAGGAGCGATCCTAGGAGCAATCATTAACGGGCTGACAGTTGAAGCCATTGTTTACGGTGCAGTGAGCGGGATTGCATCCACAGGGATGCACCAATTATTTGTACAACTTTTAAATTTAAGTAGTGGTGATCAGAAACCCGATTATGGCGATGGTCAGGAGTTTACACAAAAGAAGGAGGAATAATCCATGTCTTCAGTCGAAAATATGATTAAATGGTTTCTAGATCGTGAAGGAAAAGTAACTTATTCTATGGAGCGGCGGTTAGGTCCTAAAAGTTACGACTGTTCGTCTGCTGTGTTCTTGGCCATGATTGCGGGGGGATTCTTGCCTGTTGGATCAATGGGTAACACTGAAACACTGTTTAGAATGGTTGGTACTAAACTCAAAGAAATTAGCCGATCAGAAGCAAGACGCGGGGACATCTTTATTGCTGGGACTCCCGGCGCTTCACATGGATCTGCGGGACACACTGGAATTTTTTTAAGCAATAAGAGCTTTATTCACTGTTCATATTATTGGAACGGAATCCATACTGATAGCCACGATTCCTACATGAGTACGCGGTTACCACATCATTTTTATCGAATCGTCACTACTGGCACTGTGAAACCAACCGATAATAAACCGCAAATGATTCAATTAGCGATCGATGGTCAATTCGGTAACGCTACTGCTCGCCGTTTACAAGAGTACTTCGATACTGCTGGGAAAGATGGTGTTATCAGCCACCAGTACAAGCAGAAATTTAATCAAAACATTTGGGCTGCCGAATTCGATAATTCATTGATCGGATCTAATGTGGTTGTGGCGTTGCAAAGATTCCTAGGAGTAACCCAAGATGGTTTAATGGGCCAATCAACTATCAAGGCACTGCAGAAATGGCTAGGAACAACTCAAGATGGTTTAATCAGTCCGGTGTCAGATGCAGTAAAAGAATTGCAGCAAAGACTTAACGATAATAAATTGTGATGAATGCTCCTCTCTCTACTTCGGGCGAGGAGCATTTTTTTGTTTAATAATAGAATTGAACTGCAGTTATTTAACTGCTATTATGAGTTAGAGTAAAATAGATACATTTTAATTGTTGAAGGGGTAAGAATTTGAAAAAGCTAAATAGCATGATCAAAAGGCATCAAAGTATTATTTTATATACAGCACTTTTTTCGATTATTCTTTGTATAGGATATTATCCTTTATGGAGTCAAAAGTTATCCTTAATCTGGAATATAGATAGTTTAGGACAATATTTCCCTGCGTTCATTTACACCGGAAATTACCTTCAAGATTTTTTTCAAGTCTTTTTAGAGGGCAAATTCATCTACCTACTTATGACCTTTCAATAGGTATGGGTGAAGACATAATTGGTTCATTAAATTACTATGGTTTTGGTGACCCACTAAACATTATTTCTGTTTTTATAACGAATCAAAATGCACCTTATTTATTTTCTTTTATGATTGTTTTCAGAATGTGGCTATCTGGATTTGCTCTTATAAAATATTTTTCCTACTTCCGATTTGATAAAATAGCGATTATTTTTAGTGCTTTATCCTATGTATTCTGCGGTTTTTCGGTTATTGGTGGAACAAGGTATATTGAATGGCTCTCAGTGCTAATTTTCTTTCCGATGATTTTATTAGGGATCGAGAAAATTATGCGTCAGAAGAAATTTACTCTTTTCATTATTTCCGTGATGTTTGCGGCTTTATGCGGTTTTTATTTTTTGTTTATGGTTTCCGTTGTATTAGCACTATATCTCCCTATACGCCTATTATTTAAAACAAGAAATTTTAAACTTTTATTTGTAGATATAGGACAGTCTATTTTCGCCTACATTTTAGGAATATTTTTGGCAGCTCCTTTTTTCTTTCCGACACTACAAAGTTATTTTTTGAGCGAAAGAAAAAGTGAGCCAATTACCAACATCATTTTTAACATAAATAATTATGTTCCAAATTTCTCAATAAATCTGTGGAATCTTCTCACTATGAGAGATGTCGAACCTCCTGTTTTTTTATCTGGATTTATTATAATGGAATTTTTAGCTATCTTTTTATTATTGTTTTTACCAAATAACAGAAAGAAAGGGCAGTGCTTAATTTTTCTAAGTCTTGCATTAATCGCTTATTCCTTGCCTATCACAGGTTATCTGTTCAATGGATTTGGCCAAACAAACGATAGATGGTCATTTATCGTTCACCTACTGTTATCAGGAATTCTGGCATATGTGTTGACTGAATTTAGAAAAATATTAGGCAAACAGCTTAATCAAAGGAGTAAAAGTCGAAAAATAAGCGTAATTTACTTTCTCTTAGGAACGGTGATAATTACAAATTTGATTATTAATTTGTGGGGAATTTATTCTAATTATGGAGAAGCTTGGTCACGAAAGTTTATTTCTTTTGAATCTTATAAAGTATACACAACATCACCGATAGAAAGCTCAAAAAAAATTAGGAAAGATACTGAGTTGTATAGAGTGTCCAATGATTCCCTAACTGGAATCAATGGACGGCCAGAAAATGTAGCAATGATTAATGATTATTATGGACTAACATATTGGCTTAGCGTAATTAACAAGCACACCCAAGAAACGGTTGATCAATATAACCAGTGGTCATTAAGGTGGCGTTCATATGGTTTTGAAGATGACAATGCAATGAATTCCCTGAGTGGTGTGAAGTATTATCTATCAAAGGAGCCGATATCCAATGATGATGGCTATCAACAAGTTGAAACTCTGTCATTCAACAATGAACAATGGTATGTGTATGAGAACAAAAATTTCCAAGGATTGGCATATATTTTGAACGAAGATGACATGAACATCTCTGACATACATGTCGAGGAAAATCGAAACCATTTGGAAAAATCAATAAAAGATTCCACTGGGAATGTGAGGGAAATAAGTTACAACAAAAATCAATTTGAGATCAATGCGTTTGCGGACAAGAGCGAGAATCTTGTCTTATCAGTTCCATATCACAATAATTGGAAGGCATACTTAAATGGGAAAGAAGTCAGTCCTAAAATCAGTGGTATGAACTATATGTCGATACCGCTAGATGAGGGGGATAATAAAATAAAGTTTGTCTATTCCAACCCATTTATATTCATTGGTTTTTTAACCTCGTTAATTTCTTTATGTATCTGTGTTTTAGTATATTTCAAACAACAAAAAATTTGCTAATACAGTACCTAAACTAATATTCATAATAGAAAATTCAAATCCCACTTATTCAGAATATGAGTAAGAGGGATTTTTTGTTTCAAGATTAATTAGTTTCGTTTGAGGAATCCTCATCAACATCAAGTAGATTTTAAAAATCGCTCCAGTCCTTATCTTCAGAAGAAGCAATTTCTTTTTCTCTTCGTTCGAGATCTCTTCTACGCTGTTCTAGCTCCAATATTCGTTCTCTCTCATTGAGTTCTTCCTCTTCTTTTAGTCGTTGTTTATTTGCTTTCATTTTCGGAACATAGATGATTGCAAGAATAATTCCCAATATTACGCAAAAAACTAGTAAGTAAGGTGCAACCGCCAGCAGAAAACTGCCTACTAATAGAAAGCCGAGTACTCCTCCACAGCCATTACCGCAACCACATCCGGTATCTTCTGTAACTACATATCTTTTTGCCATTATTATTCCCCTTATCATTTTTTCTTTATTGTATCAGATGAGCTGCGACACTAAAAATTCTTTTTTTGTAAGAACGAAATTGTTAAGTGTTGAATCTTTAATTTCAAACGATTAGAATGCAAAAACAATGCAAAAACTTTTGTATTTCATGCATTTTGATAACTAAACATAAAAAAAGAAACGTTGATTATTCAACGTTTCAGTGTGCTTTTTGCTTTTCTTAACTATACTTTAATGGAGATGGCGGGAGTCGAACCCGCGTCCAAACATATTGCTACCTAAAAATCTACGCTCATAGTCAACTCATTTGAAGGTTCGCTTTACAGCTTGCCGAGTGACAGGCAGTCTGTATCGCTAGTCTGATGAGCTCTTTTTTATCTTCCAGACGGAAAGATAAAACGTATCCCACTTAGAATAGGACCCTTACTCGAGCACATGGGCGATGCCGAGAGGATCTACGCTAACTGTTTTTAGGCAGCTAAAGCGTAAGAGTTTTCGTTTTTAGCAGTTATATTTAACTGTAACGTTTTAACGTAGACGTAACCTACGAAGCGCAATTCAGGCTCAACTATGCCTGTCGAATCCGTAACATCCCCTTGATAAAAGGGGTATCGCTACCATTCACTAGTATACCATATTTTCGTGCGTGTGCAAAGAATCAGATTAAGTCAAAATGTTTCAGGGCGTGTACGATCCCGCCTTCGGTATTCTTCAAGGTCACGAAGTCTGCCAGCTCTTTCAACTCTTGAATCCCATTTCCCATGGCAATTTTGTGGTCACAGGCTTCTAAAAGGGCGAAATCGTTGCTACCGTCTCCGAACCCGAAGGTAGGTACATCTTCTAGACCTAACAATTCTACCAAGGTTTTCACGCCAGTTCCTTTAGAGGTGCCGGATTTTACGACATCGATGGAAAAGGGCGTATTACGATAGAAAGTTAATTCGGGAAAACGCTCATGATAATAAGCATCGTTGCCGACACCTAAAACCAACAACATATTGGTCCGGTCCGTTTCATAATGTAGAGGATCGATTTCTGGGAGAGGGCTACGAACGTAGTTGTATGCACCGACCATTTCCTCGGTGTGACCAGTTGCCCAATAGCCTTTCTCATTGTAATAACACAGCTCATCACCATTGTCTTTGACGGCTTGGTACATTCGTGCGCAAAGCTCAGGTTCTAGAGTATCAGAAAAAACTTCTTTGCCGTCAATGCGAATAAAGGCTCCGTTCATGACGATGTTCGAGGTGATCCCAGCTGCTTCACGAATGGCGGTAACTTCAGGTTCGGTTCTTCCCGTTGCAATGATCGGCAGTACTTCGTTTTTTCGCAACATCGCCATCGCTTCAGCAATTTCCGAAGTGATTTGCGAGTGCTCATCTAAAAGCGTACCGTCAAGATCAAAAAAAGTTAATGCTTTATAGGTCATGTATCTTACTCCTAAGGTTTATAGTCATAGTCCACTCACAATCTTATCAAAGATTGAAAAAAAGGCAAACCTTTATGAATAATCGGTGAAGTTGTTGGTAGAAGAAAGAAATTCGAGTATACTATAGGAAGAATGGAGTGAAACGATGATTTTTTTAGTAATTGGCAGCATTTTTTTCTTGATTGGTCTCACTTTTTTTCTTTTTCCATCAAAAAAAATGAACCTTATTTATGGCTACCGTTCCTATCTGGCAAAACAAAATGAACGAAATTGGCGACAGGCCCAAAAACTATCTGCCCGATTCTTTCTGCTTTTCGGCGGAATCATGGCGCTCATTGGGTTTGTCTTGAAATGGCAAGAATGGACCAACTTTTTTCTAATTGAAATGATCGCGATCCCTTGGTTCATCGTGCCGATCTTTGGCCTGATCGAAGAGAATCTGCAACGATTTGATAAAGAACATAGAGGTGAAGAAAATGAATATATTAATGATTGAAGACAACGAATCTGTTTCTGAAATGATGCAAATGTTTTTCTTGAATGAAGGATGGGAAGCAGTGTTTATGTACGATGGCAAAGAAGGACTTGAGGCCTTTGCTGCTGAACCGGAAAAATGGGATATGATCACCCTTGATCTGAATCTTCCTTCCATGGACGGCATGATGGTGGCGCGCGAAATTCGTAAAATCTCTAGTACAGTCCCTATTATTATGTTGACGGCCCGTGACTCAGAAAGCGATCAAGTCATTGGATTAGAGATGGGGGCGGATGACTACGTGACGAAACCCTTTAGTCCATTGACCTTGATTGCACGGATCAAGGCACTACACCGCCGCAGTGAATTGGTTGACAAAACAACACCTGAAGCTTCCGATGCCACCTTTGATATTGTCACCGATCATTTCAAAATGAACACAAAAACACGGGAAGCCTATTTAAATGGTCAACCCATCGATGGGTTGACGCCGAAAGAATTTGATTTACTTTATACGCTAGCGAAAAAACCGCGACAAGTGTTTTCGAGAGAACAACTGTTAGAACTGGTTTGGGATTACCAATACTTTGGCGATGAACGGACTGTCGATGCACACATCAAAAAACTAAGACAAAAAATTGAAAAAGTGGGGCCACAGATCATTCAAACCGTCTGGGGCGTTGGGTACAAATTTGATGATGCGGGTGCTGCTTAATGCGTTACCTGTATCAACAGCTGATTGCATTTTTTGTGGTGATCTTCGTGATCTTGATGACGATTGGTATTGCGTTTACTCAAATGACACGCCAAACGTTACAAGAACGGAATTATGAGCAGTTAATGGGGTATGCTTCGTCGGTCGCGACGATTTCGCAAATCAGTGACTCAGAATATTTACAGCAAAATATGACCCGGGATGGCTATCTACAGTATTCCTTGCGTTTGGCTGAGAATATTTTGAGCAACCAAGATATCTCCTTTGCCTTCTTTAAAAGTCCTGATGATATTATTTATCCACTAGATACTGCTCATGCTGTTGATTTTCCGATCTCTGAAAAAGACTGGCAGTCCTTAGAAAATGGGGCGCGTCTACAACTGACCTCCGCCACAAATTTATACGGGGAAAAAGAACTGACTTCCTATGTGTTGATACCTTTTTCTGTCAATCGCACGGATTTTTACGGGGTAATGGTGGTTTCGCAATCGGCAAGCAGTATTTTGAATCTTGTCAGTGCCTTTAATCAAAACTTGTTTAAAGTTTGTTTGATCTCGATCGTTGTCTCATTATTGATCAGTTACCTTTTCGCTACGTTCCAAGTAAGGCGGATCAATCGCATGAAACGGGCAACCAAAGAAATTACTAATGGCAATTTTGATATTTTCTTGCCGGTGCATAATCGGGATGAATTTGATGAATTAGCCGAAGATTTTAATTTAATGACGAAATCCTTAAAAGAATCCCAAGAAGAAATTGAACGGCAAGAAGAACGTCGTCGGCAATTTATGGCCGATGCTTCTCATGAGATGCGTACCCCATTGACGACTATCAATGGCTTATTGGAGGGCTTAGAGTACAACGCAATTCCTGAGAATCAAAAAGACAATGCGATCCGCTTGATGAAAAATGAAACCAATCGCTTGATTCGATTAGTCAACGAAAACCTTGACTACGAAAAAATCAGAACCAATCAAATCTCGATGGTCATCAAAAAATTTGATGCGACGCAAACTATCAAAAATCTACTGACGCAACTGGAGAGCAAGGCAGAAATCGCCAAAGATGTGTTGATTTTAGAAACAACAGAGCCAATTGACGTCTACGCGGATTATGATCGGTTTGTCCAAATCATGGTCAATATTTTACAAAATGCGATCCAGTTTACGGAAGATGGAGAAATTCGGGTTCGAATCGAAAAAGGCTACTTGGAAACGATCATCGAAATCAGTGATACGGGAATCGGCATGTCTGAGGAACAAGTCAAGAATATTTGGGATCGTTACTACAAAGTTGATCCTTCCCGCAAAAGCCGTCAATTTGGTGAATCTGGTCTGGGACTATCGATCGTTGAACAGCTCGTACGCCTGCACAAAGGAAAGATCAGTGTAGAAAGTGAACTTGGCAAAGGTACGACCTTTAAAATCTCTTTTCCAGATATCGACTTAAATGAAGAATAAGGAATCGACCGGCAGCAATTTGCTTAGCCGGTCGATTTTTTTGTGTTTCATTGGCAGCATCTCAAACAAAAAGACTTGCTTTTGCAAGCAAGCCTTTTTGTTTGAGGGCTATGTAAACTATAGATAAGTGGTATAGGGCGTATGGGCAAAGCATTCGTCTTCATGGATCAAATAGATGGCAACAGCAAATTGTTCGGCGATTTCTTGGCACAAAGGCAGCAGGATTTGGACCTCTTCTGTTGTTAATGTGCTCAAGACATTTTCGATTAAAAGGGTTTCTCTTTCTGAAAGTAACGCTAAGAGCAGTTGAATTTTGATTTCTTCAAAGGGGGCTAACTCTGTCCGCTCTTTTTTTAAAGCTGATAAGGGAAGCTGAACATAAGGCAGTACACTCTCTAAATCGTCCCCTTTTTTATTTGCAAGAGATACATTGTCCATCACGGATAAAAAGGGAACGGAGGGCCATTGAGCACGAATCAAGATTGCTTTTTTTTGTGAAAGCAGCAAACTTAGTTCAGAAGTTTTTGTTTCATTGTCTTTCGAAACATAATAGAAACCAATTGATTTCGTTAGCTGAGTTGGTTTTTCCATTGTTTTTTCCTCCAATACAGACTATGTCCGCTGGCAATCAAACCAGTAAAACCGATCACAGCGGCAAGTAAGACGACAAGTGTGTGGCGTGTGCTTTCAAATAAAATAGCAAGCCAAGTGGTGCTGTTCAAATCGACATTTTGGACCAGAATTTGACTATTTTGCGGAATCGTAATGGCGAATTCTTGTCCAGGAAGACTTTGGACAGCCTCCCAAAAGTTATCAGAAGCACGCTCTCGATCAAGGGCAATGATATGCCCACTAAGTAATTCCCGCTGGAAATAAGGCTGGAAGAGTAGCAATAACACAAAGGCGATCACAGCGGCTGCTAGGAGCGGTAAGAGCATTTCAATGATCTGCATTGCTACCCATTGTCTGGTGGTAGCGCCACTTGCTAACCAAGCAGTGTATTCCGAGCGTTTATATAGTTGGTAGTAAACTTGAAAGCCGATAAAGACCAGCGTAAAGGCGCTGAAAATCAAATAGAACAGTTGATGATAGATCGTCGTAACCGGTTGGATTTCTTCGGCTACTTTCGTTTGCAGATCTTCTGTCGCTAAGAGATCTCTTGTCTGAGCGATCACTTGATCCATCGAGTAGATCAAGGCAAACGTCACGATCAAGCCAATTACGGCAAAGAAGGATACAAGCGTATAAAGCACCATGGCTTTTTTATGATAAAAAATGCTAGCAATCGCAAAATGTATAGTTTTCATCTAATTCACCTCATCCTAGTACATAGTATAAAAGGGGAGTTTGAATAAAGTATGAAGTTCTTGTAGTAAAATATCGAAGCTAAAAAAGTGGCGAGAAAGTTCGACGTTTTCCTAACAAATAGCGCAAAAAAATCCAGCAAGGCAGGCGCCTTACTGGATTGATCATTGGTTGTTCTTACTTTACTCGCCGCTATCTTGTTCCATCATCTGCTGGTATTCTTGGAAGGTTTTTGTTTGGTACAGATCGACAGTCGATTGATTATCGTTTTGAGAAAAGACACTGGTTGAATCACTGCCTAGATTCTTTTCGATATCCATCATTTGCTGAAGGGCATCTTTGTAATTATAGGTCGAAGGATCAACTTCTTCTAGACCGCTCTTCGCGTAGAAACGTAAGAGATCACCATTGTTGATCTGATCAGAAACCGAAAGCTGTTTGTCGACTTTGGCTTTCCATTCATCGACTTTGGCTTGCAATTCATCGGATGGATCGTTGATCGGCATGCCGGTACGATTGTCATACAATGTACTGCTATAGTAAGTGTAGTCTGGTGTCACAAAGTCGCCATCACGGAAGGCAACCAGTTGTTCATTTTGATCAGAGAATAAATCTTGTCCCAGTTGAATATAGTTCGATGTATCCACACCCAGTAAGTGCAATAGGGTGGGCAATGCATCAACTTGACCGCCATACGTATGATTGATGCCGCCATTTGATTGTCCTGGAATATGAATCATATAAGGGACACGTTGTAACGACGCATTGTCAAAGTTTGTCCACGTAGAACTTGTTTTTCCAAGCAATTCTGCTAAGTTACGGTTACGAGAATTGGAAATTCCGTAATGGTCACCATATAAAACGATGACTGAGTTTTCGTACAAGCCACTTTCTTTCAAGTAATTGAAGAACTCTTCCACGGCTTTATCCAAATAATTCGCGGTTGCGAAATAGCCATTGATCGTTTGATCAGAAGTGTTCGCTAGCGGGAAGCCGCCTTCTTCATTGGTAAATTCAGAATAAGGGTAGTGGTTAGAAACCGCAATGAATTTTGAATAGAACGGTTGTTGCAGACGTTCTAAGTATTGTACCGATTGTTCAAAGAACGGTTTGTCATGCAACCCGTATTGGAATGAATTTTCATCATTGACATCATAATAAGAAGCGTCAAAGAAATAATCATAGCCAAACCGTTTGTAAGTTTCATTTCGGTTCCAGAAGGTACCAGTATTTCCGTGGAAAACGGCACTGGTATAGCCTTGCGTTTGACCTAAAATATCTGGTGCTGCTTCAAAGGTGTTTTTCCCACCCAGTTGAGTGAATAACGCTCCTTGATTCAATCCAAACAGGGAATTTTCGAATAATGTTTCGGCATCACTGGTCTTCCCAGCTTTTACTTGGTGGAAGAAATTATCAAAACTAAAGGTACTATCGCTATGGTATAAACTATTGATAAACGGCATGACTTCATGTTCCACGCCATCTTCATCTTTCAATTTATAATCGATCAAGAATTGCTGAACACTTTCTAAGTGAATATAAATGACATTCTTGCCTTTTGCGATACCAAACAGATCATCATTTGGTTCTGCGTAATGTTCTTTAACATAGCTCTCTACTTCGTTCATGTCGTTGGGACTCGCTTCGGCACGTACTTGCGAAGCTTGATAAGTTTGTACCCCATCATAAACCGTAAAGGCATTGATCCCAAGATATTTGACTAAATAGTCACGAGAAAACGTTCGAGTAAGCAATTCAGGACGATCCGCTTCTGCTAAGAAAAGATTGGCAGAAAAGACCATAACAGCTAAGGTTGAGATCGCAAAAGCCATCCGTGCCCGCACAGGACGAGTGTCCATTTTGATTTTCTTCATTGAAAAGGCTGCAATTAACACGATAAAGTCAATGAAATACAACACATCGTAGGGACGGAACAAGCGAATCGCGCTTTCTCCTAGACCACTTGCCACTTTTCCAACACCAAGCATCGTGTTGATGGTGATAAAGTCAGTGAATTCTCGATAATATGAAACATTGGAGAACAAAAGCAAGGTCATCAAGAAATAAATCACAAGCATCGTGATATAAGCTGCTTTGGTTCTTCTTACGTACAATGCGATCGACAGCAGTAATAAGGTCGTTGCGATCGGATTGATGAATAAGATGAAGTACTGAATGCTGCTTTCAATCCCTAGGTGGAAGTCCACCATATAGGCAAAGATATTTTTTAGCCAAAATAATAGGGCTAATAGGAAAAAAAAGCCCATTCTTGTATTCACAAAGGTGGATACTTTATTTTTTTTCAAAGGAATCGTCCTCTCTTTTTCCAGTATAACCGGTACATTACGATTTTACATCACAGTACATTTTACTAGGCTGGGAAAGACGTGTCAAATGAATTCCTTGTCATGACGCGGAATTAAGTATTTCTTTACTTTCAAGGATACAGACAATACAGTCGCTTTTTGCTATACTAAAAAGGAGAATGAATGGAGCAGATGAACATGAAAATAAAACTAACGAAGCAAGGATCAGCGAAGCTTCGCAAAAAGAATCCGTTGATCCAACGAGAAGATCTTCAACAAGCAATCGAGACAAAGGAGTGGATCACCTTTACTGATCAGGCCAACCAATTTTTAGGTATCGGCTATCTAGGTGAACAAAACAAAGGGATCGGATGGGTCGTATCCTTTGAAGAAACAGTGATCGACCAAGCATTCTTTGCGCAACGCTTTGCAAAAGCAAAAGGCAAGCGTAGTGCGTATTATCAAGATGAACTGACAGATGCGTTTCGTCTTTTTAATGGCGAGGGGGATCAATTGGGGGGACTTACCGTAGATTTGTATGGCGAGTA
>JAAAKD020028771.1:0-59805 GCA_010014825.2 Danaus melanippus
AATCGTTACAGGTCGCTCTACCGCTGCAGGTGCACCTATTGACGGTGACTACCAAGACAGCAATTCTTCTACTATGATAGTCGATAAAATTGAAATACCTAAATCTGCCAATGAGATTGTTACCATCGCTGGCGATTCTATGGAGCCAATTTACGAACAAGGTTCGCAAGTTTTCATCCACTGGCAGCCAGATGTAGAGCAAGGAGAAGTCGCCATCGTTTCAATTCAAGATGAGGGTATTACTTGCAAAAAGGTTTATTATGATTGGGAAGAAGGGGAAATTATCCTACGATCGATAAACGAGAAGTACGAAGATCTCATTTTCCCGATGGATCAAATTAGAATTATTGGAAAGGTGGTTATGTAGGATGAAAAAAAACAGAATAATTTCAGGAATGTTGTTATCTATATTATCGATATTTTTAATAACAGGTTGCATAAACTCTAATAACCCAAGTTCAAACACAATAGATTCTAGTAACACAGGTGAAGATCAAAATATTAAGATCTTTCTAGAGGATAAATCTTCTATTTATGTTGAAGCTGGTAGTTCACTTATTGACTCCACGACTACTGTTTTTAATAAGTTTATTTCCAATAAAGACTTAATAGGTAGCTCGGAAATAAAAGATGAGTTCCTATCAGTTTATGGAGGAAAAATCGATAATCCTGGATTGGATGTAAATGATATACTCAGAAACTTACCTGAAAATTACTATCTTTACGATATTTTGAAAGAATTTTTAATAAACCTTGATAAACATTTAACAACAATGTTTACAATTATCAATAATGCAAACTACCAATTTAGTGAAGATGACATGAAAGTTCTAGAGACATATAATAAAGTCGAATACCCAAAATTAGTTGAGTCCTTTATTAAAGTAAAAAATGAATACTCTAAACTAGATGATAAATACACAGATATTAAAAATCCTTCAGTTTTGAAATTTAATACGACTCAAACTCAATCAGTACAAGTACCTGAAAAATCTGAAAATAATATTCCGGCTGACTATAAATCGGCACTAATTAAGGCCAAAGAATATTCCGATATGATGCACATGTCAAAAATTGGTATATACGAACAACTGACATCTGAATATGGCGAGAAATTTACTCCTGAGGCATCTCAATATGCCGTTGATAATTTGCAAGCTGATTATAATGCTAACGCCTTAAAAACGGCTAAAATATATCAAGAACAGATGGCGATGTCACCGGAAGATATCAGAGACCAACTGACATCTGAATACGGAGAGAGATTTACTCAAGAAGAAGCAGATTATGCCCTACAGCATTTAAACGATTAAAGACTAGCCTTCGGGCTTTTCTTTTAAATCGGACAAGAACATACATTCGTTTAGGAGGAGATTACATGTTATTTCAAGAATTCAAAGAATGGTTAGAGCAAAATACCAAAGGCTACACAACATTTATTCGAAAGGCGACAGATTTACAAAATGAACGGAATAAAAAGCGTACAGGAAAGATGAAGAAGTGGACTGATACGCAAATGGAACGTCAAGTGAATAATATGTGGTCAGACGTAGCAAAGAACGCTTATGAACAAATCAAGACTCAAAAAGGCGTACCAAAATACAATGGCTATCAAATATGGATAGATTATCTTGCGGAAATTGAATTTGTGGAGAATTTCAATGATGGTATGGCGGAGTTAGACTTGGAATAGGAGGTGCCATTATGGCAAGCATCAAACAGCAAGACAACGGCAAATGGCGCTATCGTGTCAGATATAAGGAAAATGGCAAGTTTAGAGAAATATCAAAAAGTGGATTTAGAACGAAACGTGACGCGCAGTCGGCAGCTAATGAAATAGAACGTCAATATATGAATGGGATTCAAATTGGAAATAACAGCATAATAATGGAAGATTATCTAAAAGAGTGGTTAGAAGTTTTTAAAAAACCAAACATTAAACAGTCTACCTATATGCGCTTAGAGCGCTCTATAAGGCTTCACATATTACCAACGTTCGGAATGATGCGTTTAAATGAGATTAAACGTACTGATGTGGTTAAGTGGGTTATCTCACTTAGAAAAACACATGCTACAGAAACAGTTAGGAATCATTTAACCGTGCTACACGATGCATTGGATACAGCAGTTTTTGATTTGAATATCCTAGAAAAAAATGTTGCTACAAAAATCCCTGTTCCTAAAAATAATGAGCCACAAGAAAAAATTAAATTTTATACAAAGGAAGAGATAAACAAACTGTTAGAATATCTAAAACAAGACAGAATGGGAAAATACCCAGAATCTACTCACACATATACTCTAGTTTTTCTTATGCTTCATACTGGTTTACGGGTTGGGGAGGCTCTAGCTTTAACTTGGGATGATATAGATGGCGATATTTTAACTGTTAGCAAAAATTTATCTCAAGACCTAAACAATCATTCAATCATTGTGAGCCCAAAATCAAAGTCAAGTTTCAGAAAAATCAAGTTAGATAAATCAACAGTACGGGTTTTACGGGAATTCAATGTAAATAAGAAAAGGTGTGCACTCCAATATGAATCTTTCACATTACCCAAAAAAGAAAATATCATTTTTTCAACAAGCTCTGGTAACTATGTAAAACAAACAGACTTTAGGCAAAGGTTCAAAAAAGCATGCAAGAGAGCAAAGGTGCCTATATTATCTCCACACGCTCTGCGCCATAGTCATGCAGTCCATCTTTTAGAATCAGGGGTAAGTTTAAAATATGTAAGTGCTAGATTAGGTCATAGCAATATCAGCATAACAGCAGACATATATTTGCATATAACAGAAAAAATTGAAAATGATGCCTTAGATATGTACGAAAAATATATGTAATTTTTGAACACTTTTTATTTTTTTACAAATTTTTGTGGCAACTTTGTGGCAAATCATTTAATTCACTCTTAAAAAACGATATAAACACTGATATAAAAGCACTTTTTAGAGTTATCACCTAGTACATGCTCCATCGCATGACAAGACCATGCACCACCCTTGCCGCTTCCAGTCAAACCATTTAAGGCTAAGGTGCTCGCCCACATCAAATTCGCCCGTGCGTCATAGTCCGAGGGATTCTTTAATGCGATGGGCAGATTTTTAATGACTGCTTTTAGCAATCCTTCTGCTACACCGTCTTGGACATCTGTTCCTTCTGTTTTACTGAAATAATTTTCAATCAGATGGCTCATGATATCCGCTGAACCGGCAGCCGTTTGATAACGACTGACACTAAAGGTCGTTGTTGGATCTAAAAAGGATACTTTCGGTAAAAATTCGGGTCCGTGAACGCCAAGTTTTTGTTTCGTTTCTAGATTAGAGATCACTGCGCCGCGATTCATTTCACTGCCGGTAGCCGCAAGGGTCAAGATCGTTACTAATGGAATCGCTGGTCCTTGATAGCTTCTGGAAAGTACTAAGTCCCAAGGCTCTTGCTCACTGCAAGCCGCCCCAGCAATCACTTTGCTGCAATCAATTACAGAACCGCCGCCAACAGCTAAAATGACGTCGATCTTTTCTGAACGACAAAGAGCGGCTCCTTGACGAACGGTTTCGATTCGTGGATTTGGATCGACACCAGTCAATTCAGTGACTTGATTGCCGTTGGCAGTCAATTGCGCCATGACTGCATCGTACAAGCCGTTTTTCTTGATACTGCCGCCACCATAGACTAGCAAGACGTTTTTTCCAAATGTATTCAGTACTTCTGGCAATTCGTTCAGACGGTCTTTCCCAAAACGAATGTCCGTCGTTACATGAAACGTAAAATTATTCATTGTCTCGTCTCCTTTTTACACCTTTTCTTTTCATTAAACCATTTTCTGGCAAAAGTGCAACGCTTCTTCGTGGCTTTTTGCCAACAAAAAAAGATAACACATTCTCGGTTGCATGCAAACCAATACGATTTGGCTGCTTGCTCTATCCAAAGCAAGCAGCCTTCGCATCGTTCATGCACCGATCCTGTGGTATCTTTTTTACGCGATCGCTGTTTCTAAGCCAACTTTGATCATGTCGTTAAATGTCGTTTGTCTTTCTTCTGGCGTTGTTTCTTCTCCAGTGATGATGTGGTCGCTGACGGTACAGATCGCTAAGGTTTGAACGTGGAATTTCGCCCCTAAATAGTATAAGGCTGCGGCTTCCATCTCAACACCCATCACTCCAAGGTCTGCCAACTGCAACGTTTCCGTCATGTCATCTTTGTAGAAGGTATCTTCAGATAAGATGTTGCCGACGTGGGTCGTAAATCCTGATTCGATCGCTGTATCATAGGCTTTACGCAACAGTGCAAAGTCAGCGATTGGTGGGAAATGGAAACTTTGGAAGTTTTTTGCCACCATCGATGAACTTGTTGCTGCCGCTTGGGCAATCACAAGATCACGCACGTGGACATCTTTTGAGATGGCACCACACGTACCGACCCGAATCAATTTCTTCACGCCGTAAGAGTTGATCAATTCATGGGCATAGATGCTCGCTGAAGGCATGCCCATGCCGGTTCCTTGGACAGAGACCCGCTCGCCCTTATAAACGCCTGTATAGCCCAGCATCCCCCGAACATTGTTGTAACAGATCGGGTCTTCTAAAAATGTTTCAGCAATATATTTTGCCCGCAGTGGATCACCTGGTAACAAGATTTTGTCTGCGATCTCGCCTGCTTTTGCTTCGATATGAACGCTCATTCGTTTTTCTCCTTTGGTCTGCTTTTTATAGTACTGCTAACGTTTCTTTGATCAACGCTTTAAATTCTGCCTTGACCCGTTCCGTCGTTTCCACGACTTCTTCGTGATTCAAGCTCGCTTGCATACCAGCAGCCAAGTTTGTGATACAAGAAACACCTAAGACTTTCAAGCCGCTGTGAACAGCAACGATCACTTCTGGGACAGTCGACATACCGACAGCATCGGCACCGATCGTCCGAGCAAAGCGGATCTCTGCTGGCGTTTCATACGTAGGACCTGAGAAGCCCATATAAACGCCTTCTTTTAAGTGCAATCCTTTTGATGCACCAACTTTTTGTGCCGCTTCCCGATAAGGCAAATGGTAGGCTTGGCTCATATCTGGGAAACGTGGACTCATTTCTTCTTCGTTTTCACCAATCAGTGGGTTGTCCCCCATAAAGTTGATTTGATCGGTGATCAACATCAAGTCTCCAGGCTGGAAGCTTTCGTTCACACCGCCACAGGCATTGGTCACGACTAAAGAATGAGCTTTCAATGCCGCCATCACACGGACGGGGTAAGTGACCGTCTGCATCGAATGGCCTTCATAATAATGGAATCGCCCTTGCATCGCTAAGACTTTTTTCCCAGCTAATGTTCCATAGACCAATTGTCCGGCATGACCGACCACTGTCGAAACAGGAAAATGCGGGATATCGTTGTAAGGCAACACGATTGGGTTTTCGATCTCATCGGCTAATTCCCCTAAGCCAGAACCTAAAATCAAGCCAAATTCCACTTCACCGACGCCGCTTCCTTTGATAAATGCCGTTGTTTCTTGTAATTTCTCATGTAACGTTGTCATTTCATCACCTCTAGTTTAAATGTTGTAAAAAGCTAGTTCCGTTTTCTGTAGCTGAAACACCAAAGTTTTCAGCGATCGTTGCGGAAATATCCGCATAGTAGCCTTGTGGCAATTTTCCTTGGCCTTGGAATTTCTTGCTGTAGGCTAATAATGGCACATATTCTCTCGTGTGATCCGTTCCCGTAAATGTTGGGTCATTGCCGTGGTCAGCTGTGATCAATAACAGATCCTCGTCTCCCATTGCTTCTAAGAGTTCTGGAATACGCAAATCAAAATCTTCAATGGCGTGGGCATACCCTACGACATCGCGACGGTGACCATAAAGCGCATCGAAGTCAACCAAGTTCGTAAAGCTTAGGCCCGTAAAGTCTTGTTTCATCACTTTCAGTAATTGATCCACACCGTCCATATTGCTCTTCGTCCGTACAGAATCGGTGATTCCTTGCCCGTTGAAGATATCATTGATTTTCCCAACGGCGATCACGTCTTTTCCAGCTTCTTTCAATGAATCTAACACTGTATGGCCAAATGGATCGAGTGCGTAGTCATGACGATTGCTCGTACGAGTAAAGTTTCCAGGCTCACCGACATAAGGACGCGCGATGATGCGGCCGATCATATACGGCTCATCTTTCGTGATATCCCGAACGTACTGACAAATACGATACAATTCTTCTAATGGAATGATTTCCTCATGAGCGGCGATCTGCAACACTGGGTCAGCCGAAGTGTAAACGATCAGATCCCCGGTCTTCATTTGATGTTCGCCAAAGTCATCAATGACTGCTGTCCCAGAATACGGCGCATTGCAGACGATTTTGCGTCCAGAGAACGCTTCGATCTGTTGCAATAATTCATCGGGAAACCCATCTGGAAATACGCGGAAAGGCTTTTGGATATTCAAGCCCATGATCTCCCAGTGCCCCGTCATCGTATCTTTCCCAACAGAAACTTCTTCCAATTTGGTTGCATACCCATCATGGTCAGCTACCGCCTTTACGCCTTCTAAAGGACGAATCGTACCTAGGCCTAATTGTTCCAAGTGAGGGATCGTTAAGCCTGCTTCTTTTGCAATATGGCCTAATGTATCTGAACCGACATCACCAAAAGCTGCCGCATCAGGTGCTTCACCAATTCCGACTGAATCCATCACGATCAAGTGTACACGTTTAAACATTCTATTCCCTACTTTCTTTATTTTATGCTTTTACAAGCGGATCTACTACCTCTATCATACTAAACTTAAGCAAAAATTGCGCTGGGTTGCTTTGGAAATTTCCTGACGCTTCCCTTTCACCCAGAGGATAGAAAAAGGGCAGGACACAGCAACACATTCATGTCCCATAGCCCCACCCTTTCATACTGAAAAAATTATTTAGATTTAATGTAGTTCTTCCCATTAGCTTTCGGACCAGCAGCTTTTCCAAGGAAAAGAACGAGCACGATGATCGTCAAGGCATAAGGCGCAGCTTGTAAGTAAACCGCTGGAATGGAAGAGATGATTGGCAGTTGGCCACCTACGATACTGATGTTTTGCGCAAAACCGAAGAAAATCGCTGCGCCCATCGCACCAAGTGGATTCCATTTACCAAAGATCATCGCAGCCATCGAGATAAACCCTTGACCGGCAATCGTTGTCACGGCAAAGCGACCCGCGATCGATTGAGCAAACAAGGCACCGCCCATCCCGCCAAGGAAACCAGAGATCAAGACGCCTGAGTAGCGCATCACGTAGACATTGATCCCTAAGGTATCCGCTGCTTGTGGATGCTCACCG
Source organism: Danaus melanippus (assembly GCA_010014825.2). Classification (NCBI taxonomy): domain Eukaryota; kingdom Metazoa; phylum Arthropoda; class Insecta; order Lepidoptera; family Nymphalidae; genus Danaus; species Danaus melanippus. Next base: position 7,307 of record JAAAKD020028771.1, read on the forward strand.
ACAGAACGAAGACGCAACCCAAAGCGTGTTTTGAAAATCACGAACCACGCGATCACTGAGATCAAAATAGCGAAGTACGCCGGTAGGAATGTTTGATTAAAGAAAATCGGGCCAATGATAGGAATATCTTTAAGAATCGGGAAATTGAAATACCCCAATGTCCGTTGGATGTTATCCGTTTGCCCTTTGTTGTAGATCGCTTTGACTAAGAACACGGCCAAAGCTGGTGCCATCAAGTTCATCACCGTACCACTGATGATGTGGTCGGCACGGAAGTTGATGGTTGCCACCGCATGCAGCAAGGAGAAAACCACACCGACAAGTCCGCCGACGAGCATCCCTAACCACGGTGTCCACGCACCGAATTGTGACGCAAATTCAATATTGAAAACAATCGAGCTAAAAGCACCCATAACCATGATTCCTTCAAGACCCACGTTAACGATCCCGCTTCGCTCTGAGAACACGCCACCTAGCGCCGTCAAAATCAGAGGAGACGCATAAATCAATGTTTGAGTGACGATCGAAGAAATTAAACTAATATCCATTAGATGGTTCCTCCTTCCTGATCTTGATCGTTTGGTTGGGCTTCAATCTCCTGTACGACCAGCGCTTCTTTTTTGCCGTCAAAGATTTTTGCCAACAAGAAACGAATCACAAAGCTGATCGCTACGAAGAAAATAATAATTGCGATATTGACATCGACTAATTCAGATGGAATACCTGCAAACTGCATGCCTTGTCCACCTAATTTCAAAATACTGAACAAGAGGGCTGAAAGCAAGATTCCGATCGATGAGCCGCTTCCTAACAAGGATACAGCCATACCGTCAAACCCGATGCTCAATGATGACCCTTGAACGAAGAAGTTTTCAAACGTTCCTAGTCCTTGAACGACTCCACCTAATCCGGCAAGTGTCCCAGAGATGATCATGGAGATAATGATCGTCCGTTTGCTGCTCATCCCAGCATATTCAGAAGCGCTTGGGTTCAAGCCCACCGCGCGGATCTCATAACCAAGAGTGGTTTTTTTCATCAAGAACCAAACCAAAACTAAGAAGATCAAGGCTAAGAAGATCCCTAAGTTCAAGCGAGAGTTACTCGTGATGCTTGCTAGAAACGGCGTCTGCATGGAGGCATTTTCCCCCACCATTTTCGTGACACCTTTTGTCGTGATCATGGATTCACTCATCACATTATTGACTAAATGGTTACCCGTATAAAGCAAGATATAGTTCATCATGATCGTCACGATGACTTCACTTGTTCCAAAGAATGCCCGTAGGAAACCAGGAATCGCAGCTGCGATCGCCCCGCATAAAGCCCCTACGATCACGGCTAATGGCAAGACCACCAACCGAGGTGCATCCGGCATCGCCAGTGCGACCCAGATACTGGCCACCCAACCTGCTAGCGCTTGACCAGAAAGACCGATATTGAAGAATCCGGCTGAGTTTGCAACGGCAAATCCCAAAGCAGTAAAGATCAAGGGTCCTGCTGTAACAAAAATCTCACCAATGTTGCGGGCATTTAACCCACCTGTTTGTCCGTTGATAAAAACGGTCCGAAACATTTGTGTATACCCTGTGATTGGGCTGTAGCCGAAGGCCGCCATGATGATCCCGCCAAGGACGAATCCCAACAAGACAGCGATGATCGGCACTAATATATTGCGGATCTTTTCTTTGCGGTTATTCAACCGAACCACCTACTTCCTCCATTTGCAGCTCTCGTCTTGCTTCCTCCAAGGAGTACCCTGCCATCAACAAGCCAAGCTCTTTCTCTGATGTTTCTTTCGGATCAACGACCCCAACGATCTCACCAGCATGAATAACAGCAATGCGGTCTGATACATTCAAAATTTCATCTAATTCAAAGCTGACTAACAACACCGCTTTGAATTTATCCCGCTGTTCAATCAAGCGTTTGTGGATAAATTCGATCGCTCCGACATCCAACCCACGGGTCGGATTGGCAACGATCAATAGATCAGGATCGCGGCTGATTTCTCGTGCGATGATCGCTTTTTGTTGATTCCCGCCGGACAATGCCCGTGCTGGTACGATCTCGTTGACTGTTCGTACGTCAAATTCTTGAATCAAGTCACGAGCAAACTCGTTGATCTCTCCATAATCCAAGACACCTGCATTACTCAAAGGTTTTTTGTAGTAGGTTTGCAAGGCGATGTTTTCTGATAACATCATATCCAAGACAAGTCCGTATTTGTGACGGTCTTCTGGCACATGGCCAACGCCGGCTTCGGTGACTTTCCGAGGCTTGAAGTTGGTGATGTCATCGCCATTCAGCAAGACCTTGCCACTTTCGACTTTCCGTAAACCAGTGATGGCTTGTAACAGCTCTGATTGCCCATTGCCATCGATACCAGCAATCCCCAATACTTCACCTGCACGTACTTCTAAGCTTAAGTTTTTGACTGCTTCTAAGCCGCGGTTTTCTTTTACGACTAAGTTTTCAACAGAAAGCACGACTTCTTTTGGTGTCGCCTCTTTCTTCGGTGTCTTGAAGGACACAGAACGACCAACCATCATATCGGCCAACTGTTGTGAGCTGACGTCTTTTACATTGACAGTGCCGATCCCTTGTCCCCGACGGATAACTGTACAACGGTCTGCCACCGCTTTGATCTCATCCAGTTTGTGGGTGATCAAGATGATCGATTTCCCTTCACGCACCAATCCGCGCATAATCTCAATCAGCTCTTCGATTTCTTGCGGTGTCAAAACTGCCGTTGGTTCATCAAAAATCAGTACATCTGCGCCGCGGTAAAGAGTCTTCAAGATCTCTACCCGTTGTTCCATCCCGACAGAGATGTCACGCACATAAGCATCCGGATCAACCGATAAACCATATTGTTCAGAAACTTTTTTGATTTCTTTGCGGGCTTTCTTGCGATCTAACACACCGAGATGATGGGGTTCGCTCCCCAAAATGATATTTTCTGTTACAGTAAAGGCATCTACCAGCATGAAATGCTGATGCACCATACCGATCCCCAATTTGTTTGCTGCGGTCGGACTCGTGATATTCACTTTTTCACCATTCATCCAGATCTCACCAGATGTTGGTTCCAATAATCCTGACAGCATATTCATCAAGGTCGACTTGCCCGCTCCATTTTCACCAAGCAATGCGTGGATTTCTCCTGGCCTTACTTGCAAGTTGACATCGTCATTGGCTTTGAACGTTCCAAACTCTTTGGTGATATGACGCATTTCTACAACATATTTTTCCTCAGCCAAATTACTCACATCCTTACTTTCTAATTCGCTTATACAAACCATTCGTCATGTCAAAAAAAATAATTGCTATTGCTTAGGATGATTACTATCCTCATGAAAACCCGTAGCTTTCATCAACATAGTAATCCAACAACGATCATCTTGCCCTAAGCTAGGGCAAGATAACCGAAAAGCATAACTTTATTTTTCAGGTGTTTCTGGTACTTCTACTTTGCCGTCGATTACGTCTTGTTTCGCTGTTTCGATCGCTGCTTTGGCATCATCTGAAAGGAATCCTTCAGTAATGTCTACACCACCATCTTTCAAGCCGTAAACAATGTGTTCGCCGCCAGGGAAGTTGTCTTCTAACGCACGAGTTGAGATATCTTGAACCGCTGCGCCAACACCTTTCAATGTTGAAGCCAATGTGAAGTTATCTTCTTTGCCGTCAGCAGTTGTGAAATTCCCTTCGTCTTGTTGATCGCTATCCACACCGATGACCCAAACTTTTTTGTCTTCTAGGTCTGCTTCGTTCAATTGTTCATTGATTGCTTTTGCTTCTTGGAAGACACCTGCACCAGTACCGCCAGATGCGTGGAAGATTACGTCAATGCCGCTTTGGTACATTGAAGCTGCCAATGCTTTCCCTTTGGCAGGATCACCAAATGATGCTGCATATTGAGGATCAACTGTGATTTCTTTGCCTAATTTTTCAGCTGCGTCTTGAACACCCTTCGTGAAACCAGCTTCGAAACGGTCGATAACGACGCCTTCTTCACCACCGATGAAGCCGACTTTGTTTGTTTTGGTTGTATACGCTGCTGCGAAACCAGCTAAGTAAGCTGCTTCGTTATCTTTAAATGTTGCTGAAACGACGTTGTCTTTGCCTTCGATCACATCATCGATGATCCCGAATTGTGTATCAGGGTTTTGGTCAGCTGCCGCTGAGATTGCATCTTTCAATAGGTAACCAACACCAAATACTGTTTTGAAACCATTTTGCACGGCACCATTTACGTTTGTTGTGTATTCTGATGCTTCGTTTGATTGCACGTAGTCATATCCACCAGCACCGCGAGCGATCCCGTGTTCTTCCCCCCATGCTTCTAAGCCTTCCCACGCGGATTGGTTGAATGAACGGTCATCCACTCCACCGATATCGGTAACGATTGCGACACTATGCGCTGCATCAGTCGTACCGTCTGCAGAACCGCCGCCAGTTGAATCAGTTGAACCTGAATTTCCTCCGCCACAAGCACCAAGTAAAGTCAACCCAGCTACTGCAACAATACCTAAACTAAATAATTTTGCTTTTTTCATTGCTGTAAAGCCCCCTAAAAATATAGTTTTTTTCAACAGCCGCATCGACTGAATGAACATGGTTTATAAATCTTTGTTCGTGAAGTAATAAGGCAATAGACCTTCTACCGTGGTTTCTTTGATGACACCATCATCACCGACTAAGGTCACCGGCATATCTGGCGCACAAAATTCCACCATGACCTGGCGGCAAGCACCGCAAGGAGAGATCGGTTCTGGCGTATGACCCGCCACAACCAAATGTTGAAACTCTTTTTCGCCTTCAGAAACGGCTTTGAAAAAAGCCGTTCGTTCTGCGCAATTTGTTAAGCCATATGAGGCATTTTCAATGTTGATTCCTTGATATATCGTCCCATTTTTGGAAACGAGACAAGCACCGACCGGAAACTTAGAGTACGGCACATACGCTTTATCTAAGGCGGAAACGGCGGTGTCGATCCACTCTTTTTTCGCTATTGTCATTGTCTTCCCCGCTCTTGTATTTAATTTTTGCTACTTTACTTAATGCTAGGCTTAGTAGCCAGCACCTGTTGAGCCAGTCACGATGGCAACACTTGCGCTTGTTCCTAAGCGATTTGCGCCCGCTTCGACCATAGCTGCCGCTTCTGCTTCGTTGTGGATACCACCGGAAGCTTTGACACCCATTTCTGGTCCTACTGTTTCACGCATCAAGCGAACATCTTCAACGACTGCCCCACCAGTTGAAAAGCCAGTTGAGGTTTTCACGAAATCTGCACCGGCTGCTTTGGCTAATTCACAGGCTTTGACGATTTCTTCGTTGTCTAATAACGCTGTTTCAATGATTACTTTGACAAGCGCTTTGTCTTTGGCCGCTTCAACGACTGCTTCGATGTCTGCTTGAACTTTTTTGTATTGTTTTGATTTCAAGGCACCTACGTTGATTACCATATCGACTTCATCTGCGCCGTTTTTGATCGCATCTGTTGTTTCATAAGCTTTGACCTCAGATGTGTTTGCCCCTAAAGGAAAACCGATCACGGTACAAACAGCCGTTGGTTCGCCTTGTAATTTTTCTGCTGCTAATGAAACCCACGTTGGATTGATGCAGACAGAATAGAAGTGATAGGTTTTTGCCTCTTCGATGATTCGTAAAACATCTTCCTCCGTTGCGTCTGCTTTCAAAATCGTGTGGTCGATCATGCGATTCAATTCCATTTTTATTCGCTCCTTATTCTGTAATAATGTCATGGATCAATGGCGGTTCTGCGCCATCTTCCCCAATTTCAATATTTTGGTCGATCAATGCTTTGACATCCTCGATTGCTTCGGTATTGCTATAGATCGTCAATAGCGATTCTCCTTCAGTTACGGATTCGCCAACTTTCTTATGCAATTTGATGCCCACGGCATGGTCGATGTCTTCGTCTTTGGTCTTACGACCTGCCCCTAACATCATCGCCGCGATCCCTAGCTCATTGGCAACTAATTTCGTCACCACGCCGCTAGTTTTCGCTGGGACTTCCACTTCATATTTCGCTGTCAAAATCTTGCTCGGGTCATCGATCACTGTAGCGTCTCCGCCTTGGTCTGTGATCATCTGTCTGAATTTTTCTAACGCTTTGCCTGAATGCAAGGCTTCTTCCAACAGTTGGCGTGCTTCTTCCAATGAATCGGCTTTTTTCGCTAAAACGACCATTTGGCTGCCCAGTGCATAGCACATTTCTTCCAAGTCTTTCGGTCCTTTTCCTTGCAGTGTCTCAATAGCTTCCACCACTTCCAAACTGTTGCCGATCGCTTCCCCTAAAGGTTGTGACATATCAGAAATGACTGCCATCGTTTGACGATTTGCCAATTTTCCGATGCGGACCATCGTTTGGGCTAAGCGTTTGGCATCCTCCAAGTTTTTCATAAAGGCGCCATCGCCTGTGGTTACATCTAACACGATCGCATCGGCACCTGCCGCGATTTTTTTACTCATGATCGAGCTGGCGATCAATGGGATCGAACTAACCGTTGCCGTCACATCTCGTAAGGCATACAGTTTTTTGTCCGCAGGAGCTAAATCTCCTGATTGACCGATCACGGCCACTTTGCTTTCGTTGACTAATCGGATAAAGTCAGCTTCAGAAAGCTCGATTTTAAATCCAGGGATCGCTTCAAGCTTGTCTAACGTCCCACCGGTATAGCCTAAGCCGCGCCCAGACATTTTCGCAACTGGTACGCCAACACTAGCCACTAATGGCGCTAAGATCAATGTGGTCGTATCACCAACACCGCCAGTCGAATGCTTATCGACTTTGATTCCTTCAATTGAGGATAGGTCGATCACTTCGCCAGAATTTGCCATTGCTAGCGTTAAGTTCGTGATCTCTTCATCTGTCATATCTACATAAAAAATAGCCATCAACAAGGCACTCATTTGATAATCTGGAATACTTCCTTCAGTATACGCAGTTACAATGTAGTCAATTTCTTCCTTCGTCAATGACTTGCCGTCACGTTTCTTTTCAATTAAATCCACCATTCGCATCGAAATGACCCTCGCTTCCTTTAACATTATACAATAATTTTTCGTAGGGTAAACCACTTTAGTAAAACAGTTTACTAAATATCACAAAACTATGAAAACACTTACAAGAAGAAATATACCGCATTATTTCTCGCTTGTCAATGTCTTCACGCTCTCACGAATAATTAATTTTGTATCAAAAATCTTATTTGGAATTCGCCGTGTCGGAAACTCAATGGCGTCCACTAAAAACTTCGCTGCGGTAAAACCGATCTCAAAGGTCGGCTGCATGACCGTGGTAAGCGGTGGAGTGATGTATTCCGATAATTTCAAGGCATCAAAACCGATCACCGAATAGTCTTCGGGTACTTTTTTGCCCGCCTCATAAATCGCTTGATAACAGCCGATCGCCATGGCATCGTTGCCGCAGAAGAACGCTGTGATCTCTTTGTACTTCAATAATTCCTTCGTTGCTTCGTACCCGCCGGTAACCGTTAATTCAGCATTTTCTACATATCGGCCTTTAAAAGGGATCTGATGATCCTTTAAGGCATGGCGATAGCCATTGAACCGTTCCTCTAATTGATAGTAGCCGGTGATTTCTTTGAGCATCGCAATGTTGCGGTGACCATTCTTGATCAAATAGCTGACGGCTTGGTAGGCCCCTTCGTATTCTTTCACGATCAAACGACCATTGTCCCGCTGATTGATCCCACGATCGACTAAAATAATTGGTCGGTCATCAAAGTACCCGCTCTTCAAGGAATAATCCTCTGGCAGCAAATGCGGCGTCGCTAATAAGATGCCATCTACCGAACGATGAGACAGTTCATTCAAATATTGAACCTCTTTTTCTTGGCTGTGGCGCGAATTGCATAACACTAGCATGTAACCTAGTGGATTGAAATAACTTTCCGCCCCTTCAATGACTTTAGAGAAAAAGAAATCCGTCACATCAGGCACGATCATTCCGATCGTTTTTGAATGGCGGTTGATAAGATTCGAAGCAAAAAAATCCGGCTTATAGTGATATTTATTTACGATATCTAAGACCCGCTTTCGGGTTTCTTCACTAAAACGGCTGCCTTTATTGTTTAGGATCTGCGACACGGTCGTGACAGAGACGCCAGCCATTTCAGCAATCTGTTTAATCGTCAATTTCATCTGCTTCTCTCCTCTCTTGCCTAAAGTGTAGCAAATTTTTCTCAAAAAAAATAGCACACTTTCAACAAGTGTGCGACTTTCTTTTTCGTTGATCAAAAATGGCCCGATGATACAGACAGCTCTTTTAGCGGAGCTGCGATCGCTTGAAAGGCTGCTGGCAACAGGCTTTTCGAGAAACCAACCGCCCAGTTGCTGCTAATCAGCGCTTGCCTTGGCGATGCCTTTGATCTGTTGAGAATCAAAGAGCAGCTACGCTTCTTTTACGCTTTGAATGATGTAATAGCCTTTGTCTTTTTTGATGATTTCGGCATTGCCAAAGGTCTCTTGCATTTTCTTTTGAGCACTCGGCGCCCCTTGTTTCTTTTGGATCACGATCGTTAAGGTTCCCCCTGCTTTTAGCAGCGGAAACGCCCCTGTCAAAATCTCATGGACGACTTCTTTTCCTGCCCGAATCGGTGGATTGCTGAGGATCGCCGCATAAGCAGGTTGATTTAATTGGGCATAGATATTGGATTGATGGATATCTACCTGTTCAATGCCGTTACGCTGGGCATTGCCTTTTGCCAAATCCACTGCCCGCTGATTGATATCGATCATCTCGACAGGCCGCTGACTTGCATAAGCCAACGCTAAACCAACAGGACCATAGCCACACCCAACGTCTAGCAGACTTCCTTCTGGCAGCTCCGCCCACTCAAACGCATCGATCAGCACCCGCGAGCCGTAGTCCACCGTGTCTCGGGAAAACACCCCGCTATCTGTCACAAAATGAAAGTTCTTTCCTCTTAATTCAAACGACCACTGTTCAAAATCATGGGCCGTATCAGGATTTTCTGTATAGTAATGATTACTCATGTTTATGCTCCTTTCTTCTATTTCCTCTTCGCTTGTTTTTTCTACTGGCTTCTACTGGTTTTTTCCTTGTTTCTTCTATTAAAACGAGTGAACGTAGTGAAAACACCAGTAAAAAAGCCGTGCAAGATTTGCCTGCTGCTTCTTTCTAATCATACCGAAAAACAGACAGAAGTAAACGCCCAGCAAAAAAAACAACGAAAAAACAGTTTTTTGTTGTTTCTGCAAAGGAAATCATGTCTTTTTTCCAAGTTCCGCGGGTTTCTATGGTAAAATACTTTCGAACAGTGGCCTATCGCTTCTAATAGAAACCGATGATGCCGCAAAAAAGGAGCCTACTATGCAAGAAACCATGAATTTTTATCAAATTCCTCGTGAGCAATGGCAAGGGTTTTATACGAACGGCATGATGCCTTTCACTCAAGAAGAATTGGATAATATCAAAAGTTTGAACGACCGGATCTCGGTCCAAGATGTGGAAGATGTTTACGTGCCTTTATGCCATCTGATCCATCTTTATATGAAAGAGTTTGAATCATTGACCCTCAGCAAGGGACTCTTTTTACACCGCTACGTCAAAATGCCGCCTTTTATCATTGGCATCGCTGGAAGTGTCGCCGTCGGCAAAAGCACCACCGCACGACTCGTCCAAAATTTGTTGGCCCGTTTGTTTCCCCGTAGAACTGTCCAACTAATCACCACTGACGGCTTTTTGTACCCGAACGAAGTCTTGGAAGAACGTGGCAGCTTGAATCGCAAAGGATTTCCAGAAAGTTATGACATGGAAGCCTTGATCAACTTTTTGAATGCGGTCAAATCAGGAGAACCAGACATTCAGATCCCCGTCTACTCCCATGAAGTCTACAATATTATTCCTGATACGTATGAAACGATCAGTCAACCAGATATCTTGATTGTGGAAGGCATCAATACCCTGCAACTGCCTGCCAACCAACAAATCTATATCAGTGACTTTTTTGATTTTTCAATTTTCGTGGATGCCCAACCAGCACTGATCGAAAAATGGTATTTGGAACGATTTGAATCATTACTAGACACTGCCTTTCAAGATCCCAGCAATTATTATTACCAATATGCGATCGGGGATCGCAAGGAAGCGATTAAAATGGCAAAAGAAGTATGGAAAAATGTGAATTTAAAGAATTTACACGAGTATATCTTGCCTACACGCAGCAGAGCCGATATAATTCTTCATAAAACAAAGCACCATTTGATCGATGAAGTGTTCTTGCGCAAGTATTGACCGCTTCATTTTTATCATTATGCTGTTGAAAAGGCCCAGCCTTTTTTCAATAAAAACTAAAAGAATTGAGGTAATTTATTGTGACAAACGTTGACACTTTGCCAAACGTCGAAAAAATTATCGTACTTGATTACGGTAGTCAGTACAACCAGCTGATTACACGCCGTATTCGTGAGTTCGGTGTTTTCTCAGAATTATTGAGCCACCGCATTACCGCTGAAGAAGTAAAAGCGATGAATCCAAAAGGGATCATCTTATCTGGCGGACCAAACAGCGTCTACGACGAGAACTCTTTCGGCATCGACGAGAAAATTTTTGATTTAGGCATCCCAGTTTTAGGGATCTGTTACGGCATGCAGTTGATTACTTATAAATTAGGCGGAACAGTTGAACCTGCCAAAAACCGTGAATACGGCAAAGCAGAATTGGAAGTCACTTCTGATGCAGCGGCCCTTTTCCAAAACACGCCCGCAACCCAAACCGTGTGGATGAGTCACGGGGACTTGGTCACTCAAGCGCCTGCAGGCTTTGATGTCGTGGCGACGAGCAAAGATTGCCCGATTGCTTCTATCCAAGATGCCGAACGCAAAATGTACGGTATCCAATTCCACGCAGAAGTTCGCCATTCAGAATACGGCAACGACTTATTGCGTCACTTTGCCATTGACGTTTGTCAATGTACAGGTGATTGGACAATGGACAACTTCATCGATATGGAAATCGCAAAAATCCGCGAACAAGTGGGCGACAAAAAAGTCTTGCTTGGTCTTTCAGGCGGGGTCGATTCTTCTGTCGTTGGTGTTCTTTTACAAAAAGCGATCGGCGATCAGCTGACTTGTATTTTTGTTGACCATGGCCTCTTGCGTAAAGGAGAAGCCGAGCAAGTAATGGAAAGCTTAGGCGGCAAATTCGGCTTGAACATCATCAAAGTTGATGCCAAAGAACGTTTCCTATCAAAACTTGCTGGGGTTTCTGATCCTGAAGAAAAACGCAAGATCATCGGGAATGAATTCGTGTATGTATTCGATGATGAAGCAACGAAACTAGCTGGCGAAGAAGGCGTTTCTTTCCTTGCCCAAGGAACCCTTTATACCGACGTCATCGAATCAGGAACCGAAACTGCTCAAACCATCAAATCACACCACAATGTGGGTGGTTTACCTGAAGACATGCAATTCAAATTGATCGAACCATTGAACACCTTGTTCAAAGACGAAGTCCGTGAATTAGGGACTCAACTTGGCATGCCAGACAGCATCGTATGGCGCCAACCATTCCCTGGACCAGGTCTAGGTATTCGTGTCCTTGGCGAATTAACAGAAGAAAAACTAACGATCGTCCGCGACTCGGACGCAATCTTGCGGGAAGAAATCGCAAATGCCGGCTTAGACCGCGACATTTGGCAATACTTCACTGTCTTACCAGGCATCCGCTCCGTCGGTGTCATGGGTGATGGCCGGACCTACGATTATACCGTCGGCATCCGTGCAGTCACTTCAATCGATGGCATGACCGCTGACTTTGCCCGCATCCCATGGGAAGTCCTACAAAAAATCAGCGTCCGCATCGTCAACGAAGTCGCACACGTCAATCGGATCGTGTATGATATTACGAGCAAACCACCTGCTACTGTGGAGTGGGAATAAAAGCAATAGATGACTTAACCCAAAAACGTTGATATAACAGCATTTCCGTTGGTTTAAAATAACTTAAAAACAGTTCAAATGAGCTCTAGTGGTACCAAGAAATCCTATTAAGCCTTTGCTTAGTGGGATTTTTTATGTTTAGTATCGCCAAAATCATATGGATAAGCTAAAATCTTGGCATAAAAAAAGACTGATTTTTTCAGCCCTTTAAATAAAATCGGACAATTCTTTTTAGATATTCTAATATATTTATTTTATTCTTCTATTTCCCTCGTATACTCAACTACCTAATTTAAATAGTTTTTTTTACAAGGTTTACCAATACTCAATCAAAAAAAGTCTTTCCTACATTTTTTGCATTTTAAAGGTAAAATCAATAAACAGACCCGAAGTTAATATATAGGACATTATCGTTAAAAATACCATGAAAAACACAAGGTATCCACTGCTATCTAACGTTTCTGTTTTATATATTAAGTATCTCGTTGTTCTAAAAGATTTCAAAGAATCTATCTTAATACAAATCATTCTAAACAGTAGCAAAAGTATTAGTAGAATCTCTAATATTGTGATGAAAAGACCTCCAAACATATAAATATGAGGCCATCCTTCTTTAGGATTAGATAATAAAAAGCTAACACTGAAATTAGAAGGAATTTCAGAAATTAAAGTTGGTAATATTTTAGCATTATAATAAGTATAAAATGACAATAAAATCCCAAATATACAATATAATAAAGTACTTCTCTGAATTTTATTTGTAAAAGCGGAAACACAAATAAAAAATATTCCACTACTAATAAAAAATACACTGATTGCATATATAGTAATTTGAATTATATTTTGATACTTCTTTAGTGCAAGTATACCTGCTACTACAGCGATTATGACAAAAAATAAAATTCCCCAAAGAGCATCGTTTGACATAACAGAATTTCTTCTTTTTTTCTCTGTAAATGAATACTTTGGAGATTGAATTATTTGGTAACCTAACCCTATTTCTGGTTGTTTTCCTAATAATGATTGTAACTTTATAAGAAAATTATAAATACTTGAAAAATATTCTCCACATTTATTCAATATTTTACGAAAAAGAAGAAAAATCAAACTTGTGATAACGCCTGTAACAATACCCTCTGGCACTGCTTTAATACAACTCCAAAACCAAAGAAAAATATCTTCTAAAATGCTCACTTCTTTATCACATCCTAATAGTTTTTAAATTACATAAAAAATGACATGCGTAATTATTATATCATGTTTTATTCAATATAATAATTAAAAAGCAAAAAAACATTCTTAAAACATTTTATAAACTTTTAAACAAATCAACTTATTTTTTACAATTATTCAGATACTAAAATAGGTTCATAATAGTCTTTTGCCCATGTATAGTGGAACGATATATCACGAATTGTTGACGGAATTTCATTTTGATAATACGCTTTGAAGCATGCTAAAAAGTCTTCACTGGAAAAGAAATCATGAACATATGACTCTACTTCAATATATGGATCTGTATTGGGTTTTGCTAATAACACTACAACTTTATCATTATGTTCTTTGTCTGATGTAAATGTCATAGATAAAAGATTGAAGTTATTTGGTTATAAGTATGTATTTAAAAACCAAAAAACTCATGTGGCTCTCCTATATGATACAAGTTCTTATATGATTTATCTTCTGCAATTATCTCATATTTTTCATAAGTAATATCATTTTCTGGAATTTCAGCAACTTTTTTTCCCCAACTATAACTATCTCCACTGGCGTTATTAAGTAAGTTTAAATCCTCAGTAGGTAAAGTTTCAAAAGTTGGTTCTCCTTCTTCAACTACTTTTGTAGTCTCTGTGGCAGTGCTTGATTCAACGCTACTACTAAAGATGTTGTAGTATTATTTTCAGATGAAATAGTTGAATCGACAATAACATTTTCCTTTTTTCCTAGATACCTTCATTATCGCAACCTACAATTCCCAACAAAGCTACTGTACTAAGCAATGATAATATAATTTTTCTCAAAAAAACCCTCCTCATGACTAATTTCACGCTATGGTGAACTTCTATAAACCACTCATCTTCAATAGCATTATTCAAATCATTAAATCACCCATGAACGTTAGTCCATGAGCGATTTTAATTCCTGTTATTGTTATTCTTTAAAGGTACTATAGTTGCTTATTTTACCGCTGTTACTAATACTTTTACGTAGTAAGCTCCACCACCCTCAGTATTGATGTCAACATCGACACCATATGCATCTGCGTAAGAATACCAAGTTCCTGAAATATCATACATGTGAAGCTCTGCTTCAGCAGGTATTGCGAAGTTTTGAGATTGATACAATACTTGTCCTTCATAGAACTCTTATGTTGATAGTGTTACTTCGTTTTTCTTCCATACACGAGTTGTTGTGTAAGTAGTAATTGTATTTCCGTTTTCCAATGTTTGGACTACGCCACCATCAGTAGTTTCAGATACTAAAGAGTATCCCTCTGTTGATGAAAGCACATTTCCTGATTCTTCAACGTTATCTGTTACGTAACGGTCTTCGTTAGTAGGTTGAGTTGTTGGTTTTTCAGGGTCAGTTGGGGCTGTAGGAGTTCCTCCACCATTGTCCCCACCATTACCTTCATTACCATTATTTTGCTTTGAACCATCCAATCAAGTACCGATTTTGAGCCTTCTGAGATCGTAACAACCTTGCCAGTTAAATCTGGGTATGCAGAACCTTTGGGCTATTATCCATCCTATTGTGAGATGTCCTCTGAGCAAAGAGGGAAATATTTAGCCTTCTTAACTGATATCTCTAACCCTATCGACATCGGCTATGTGTTTGTCTTTTACTATGGTTTGGAAAGAAATATATACTTAAATCGACATAGCGAAAAAACGTTAGAGATGATTGCTTTTCTTCAGAAACACCATAAGAATAAATCTTTTTTAAACTATTCCAATGATTCGCTAATATATGCAGCAATGAAAGCTAAAGATCCATATATATTATATAAACTTAATCTAGACGAGCTTCGTCCAGATTTATTATTCTTAGTCAAAGGTGCATTTATAGGAAGCTTTGATGCAGAAGATTTAATTAGATTTTCAAAGCCTATCGGTTTTGAAATCCTAAGATATATAAAATCGAACACTGACTTGTTCAAGGAAAAACTGAATCACCAATTAAAAATAAACTACGGAACACCATACTATGAATTAAACAAACAGCTCAAATCAGATACGAAAAAAACAATTTGCCTAACGTTAGGTAATATTTCTATACCAGAAAGAGAGGTTAAATACCCTAACCTGCTGTTGATGTCTCAGATCCAATCCGATATTTATTTTTTACTTAAAAGCGCTCATGAAGAAACAAAAGTCGAATTAGCAAAAATGTGTAGAAATGGTTTAGTAAACAGACAAAAAAGCCCACAAAAAAAAAAGAGAAGGAACAACAAGTCATCTATGTTCCCACGGATGGCTTATCCCTCAAAGAGCGTATTTTATTATCAAAAGAACCCTTATGTGATGGTTTTGAAGAAGAAATAAAAGGAATAGCATTCTATAAAGATGGGAAACTGAAAGAAGCTGAAGAGTGGCTGTTGCGATCTGTGAAGGGAAATTTTGATGCCCCGGCATTGTATGAAAGATTAGGTATTCTCTATAGAAAACAAAAACGATTTTCTGATGAAGTAGAAATCTTAAAAATCGGTATTCAGAATGTCGGCAACAACCATAAATTAACTACCCGATTATCTAAAGCCATTGAATTAAATGAAAAATCTAAGATAAAAAAGTAATCTAAGCTAAAATTCTTACTTATATTGAGTCTAAGTAGCTCTTGGGAACGCCTCGTTAACGCGATTATGTTCAAACAAAAACCCTCTTTCTCACTGACAATTTTTATCCGTAAACATTAGCTTGATAAAAATGTCAACATAAAACCATAAAACACAGCTAGGCACTGATCTCTAGCTGTGTCTATTTAATAAAGAAAAGATACGTTTAAGCTACTCCACCACAATCACTTTATTTCCACCGTCTTGCTCCGCAAAGTTCACCGTAAATAGATTCGTCGAAGCATCATAGCTGATTCCATCACTTTGAGAGACGATTTTTTGGTAGTCTTTTGGCAATTTTAAGGTCATGGTCGTCGTTGTTTGAGTTGGATCAGAAAAGGCATAGATAGTTTTGCCTTCTCTACTTGTTCTAATCAATGAAAGAGGTTTGTTAGTAGTAATATCGGCGACACTACCTCCATCATTCTGCCAAAAATTGATACCTAAATAGTCAGTTTGATCAAGTTTTACTGCTTGAACTTCCGAGGTATTGGCTAAAATCTCCAGCGGTTCTTCTTGGGCATAGGCAGTCAGTTCTGTTTCATTGATACCTGGCAACATGACATACGCATAATGATCCTCCATGGGATTTTTGCCATGATTGATCAAGAATTTTCGATATTCTCCGGTATAAACCGCATTACTTGGAAAGGCCTCATTGATTTCTGTATAGCTACCTGTTCGTGTTTCACTTACCACGTTTACTGTCGTTTCTTCTGGAAAATAGTAACCGATATTGGCCTGGGAATGATCGGAGTCTAACAACAACCACTGCTTGCTGCTTGTTTCATTTGTTTGATCAATACTTCCTTGATCAGAAAGGATTTGATAAGTATACGCATCGTTTAGTAAGCGATTATCCACGACCGTCTCAATAGAAGCTGTCGTATCACCAGTGATTCCCGCACCTAAAGCGACAATCTGCCCATCAATGATAAACCACGATTTTTTTGCCCGCACGTTCATAGGTAAAACATTCCCGTTATTTTTTGTACCCGTTTTGTTTAATGCCATTCCCACCGCAGCTGCACCATCATAAGCCACACCGCCTACCCACTTTTCTGGAGACGTTACCGTTGTAAAAGCTGAATTTTCATCCGCTAATTGTATGGTATCCACGGTTGTTCCTGGCAAGCGATATGGATCGACGGTCGGCCAATAACTAGAATTGAATTGAACTTGATCATCATTATAGAGGTAGAGCACCCCGTCTGCTGTATGCCACCCACGCTTGTTTTCCTTGTTGCCAGCTTCAAAGGAAGAAATACGACTGGAATATAGCCCTAAACCCACCATATAATCAGTTGTTC
Source organism: Danaus melanippus (assembly GCA_010014825.2). Taxonomy (NCBI): domain Eukaryota; kingdom Metazoa; phylum Arthropoda; class Insecta; order Lepidoptera; family Nymphalidae; genus Danaus; species Danaus melanippus. The sequence goes on from JAAAKD020028771.1 coordinate 24,407, forward strand.
GTTGAACAAAGCGATCCATTGAAGCGTAAAGTTTTGTTCCCGTAAAAGGTAATGCATCCCCTGTAATCGATGGGTCTGCCAAGAGATTCATCGTCATTTGTAAATCATTAAAGTCTCTTGCATTCGTCAAATAATAGTCTGGATTTTCTTTGAGCCAATATTTGGCAGCTTCCCGGAATCTTTGCTGGTATTGAGTTGGTGCGAATTGAGATACGATCAACAAATTATAGACTGTTGATGAGCCATAGCCGACTTTGGTTTTGGCTGGAGCTCTTGAGATCGAACGACCATTGACCAACGGCAACATTTCTCCTTGATAGATCAACGGCAAGAATGCTTGATCAACATTTTTAACAAACGTTTGTACGAGATCAGCGTCCATCTCAAAACTTGATCCTTGCGTGATAGCTAGAATTTGTCCCACACCCTTGATCAGTACATTTCCATAAGAACCAGTATAAGGGATCGTATTATGCTGAATAAAGGAGCCATCTTTATAGAAACCATCGCCTTTTGTGACTAACTGAAATACTTCTTCGATACTTGCTGAAGCTTGTGTGATTTTCCCAGCGTCCCTTTGCAAAATGCCCAAGCCTAATACAGTAAGCGCGAGATCTGTACGATTAGCACCCGAAGTCACAAAATTTGGAATAAAAGCAAGCTCAGTAAAACTGCCTTGTGTCTTCGTATACAATTGCTTGAAGGGATCTGGTACATAACTGCTGATAATGGCAGTGTATTGCTGTAATTTCTCGGACGGTAACTCAGCGCCTAAAATCATTAAAGTACTGATCAGTTTTTGCGGGACACCGATTTGCCAATCCCACCAGTTTCCATGGTACTTTTTCCCATCGTACCCTTTTCGAGTGACCATGAAATCTATCCCGTCAATAATCGTCGTCGCCACTGCTTTATCTTGATACAAAGAACTACCTTTCGTGCCATAGGCTAAAGCCATTTTCTGTAATTTTGTAAATTGAGTCGTTACATCCGCTGAAGCAGTATTCCCTTGTTCGAGGGGCCATAGGCTCGTTCGATCAGATGCTTTTATTATGGTTTGATATAACGCCTCAGCTTCTAAGGTGACCATCTGCACGTAATCAGTCATAGTCGGATTATTTGGATCATAGTGATCAGAAACCAGTTGATTTTGCCATTTTTCTTGCAGTTGCATAAATTCTGCTGTGTGATCTTCCACGGGCAAGCTGCCGATAGGACCGCTACGCATCGATAATACCTTCAGCTTAGATAAATTACCAAACAAACGGATACCCACATACCCGGACCAGTCCCCATCAATTGCCGTACCATTGGGATAGTTTACCTTTTGATTCTCATAAAATAGCTGATCATTTAAAAAGGCACGAAAACTCGAGCCCTCATACTGAAGCAAGAGTTTATATTTTTGTCCCGCAATCAAAGTAGGTCCAGAAATAGCTGTCAGCCATTTTCCACCTGGTTGACCAAGTTGCCACTGCCCATCACGATTATAAGCAAACGATTGCCACTGATCTGTCTTTTGTTCATCTGCGCGAAAGACCACCCCAATGTTCGCTTGGTCTTCATATAAAAAAGTAGTTTCAAAATCCCCTGAAGACCGCTTGGGAGCATCTTTGTTGAGCGTTACTGATTCCAGATTGGTGCCTTGTTTCGTATTACTGATCATTAAACCAGTAGCATTTTGTGCTACTTCGGCTTTCCCGACTAAATCTTGCCAAGACCCTTTCTGGTTAGAAAAATCCGAGTGATAGATCGATTCTGCTTCCGGCAATTCGGGTATTTGTTCCTCGGCATTTCCAGAAAGACGAGTGGCGCCAACTACCGAATACAGCAACAAGAAACACCCCATGATCAGCAGATATTTTTTCCCTTTTTCCATCCTTTACTCCTCCTATTTCCCCGCGCAAAAGATAGCGCTATCATTTCGTGGAATAGGAAAAGAGTGAAGAAATTCATTTCCGCACTCTTTTCCATTTAGTTCAACTATTCTAAAAAAGAAAACAGGTTGACTACCCTAACTGCTTATATGATTTACAAAACAATCACAGCAGCTGCCCATTTCCTTTTACACCATGATTCTTTCTTAACCCAAAATACCAAACGCACTCAAAACGATCGATAAGATCAAGATGATCCAAATCACTCGAGTGGAATTTAGTTTCTTTTGGCCTAACATCCAGTAGGTCAGCAAGACGAGCAAGATAGGTACAAGGGATGGTAAGATGGCATCCAACGTGTCTTGGATCACTAATTCGACGCCGTCTTTTTTATAGACAAAAGGAACGGTCGCTTTAACGACAGAGGGAATCAAAGCACCAATCACTGTGACCCCTAAAACGGTTGCGGCATTAGTGAAGGCAGATAATTTGTCTTTCAAGGTCGTCACTAATTTGACCCCTTGTTTGTAACCTAGGGGAAGCAACGCTGCCCGACCAAAAAGTAACGCGATGTTGGCGATGATCCAGATGACACAACCAACGACGGAACCGTTTTGTGCCAATGTGCCAGCAACAGAACCAAAGATCGTTCCCCAAATCACGTGGAACAAGGAGTCACCGACACCGGCTAAGGAACCCATCAAGGCCGTTTTCAAGGCGATGATCGTTTCTTTGGCTTTGTGTCCGTCTTGTTCTTCAATCGCGACATCGATCCCCATGATCAAGTTCCCAAAGATCGCATTAGTATTAAAAAACTGATTATGGGTCCGCAGCATATCTTGCAGCTGGGTTTCATCATGGCCATAGAATTTTTTCAAGACGGGCAGGATGCCGTAAAGGTAGCCTGAACTCATCATTCGCTCATAGTTCCAGTTTAATTGGCTTGCCAAAATATAACGCCAGCTAATGGTATTCAACTCTTTTTTTGTCAGTTTTTGATCACTCATCGCCATCATATCCTCCTTCAAAATCTCCGGCAGCTGCCGTTGCAACCGTGCCTTTTTCGCTATCACGTTTAAAGACTAACATTGCTGCTACGAGCCCAATGATGGAAACGCCGAGCATTGGCACTTGCAGGTACGCAGCTAAAAAGAAGCCTAATAACAAATAAGGAATGTAGTGCTTTGTTGGCAAGTAGCGTAATAAGATCGCTACCCCGACGACTGGCAAGACGCCACCAGCGGTTTTTAGTCCAGTCATCAGCCATTCTGGCGTGTTGTCGGTAATCGTCGTAACGACTGCATCTCCAGCTAAAAGCATCAATAAAATCGGAATCGCCCGTGACAATCCCCATAAGAAAGAACCCGATAAAACTAACCGTGGGATTCGCTTGACTTGCATGTTGTCGATAGCTCTATCGATCCGGTGTAGCAGAAATACGTTACAAAAACGAGCCACGACATCCAGTTGCAGCATCAGCAAGGACACTGGAACTGCTAAGCCGATGCCATATTCCGCGCCGTTTCCTGAGATCACGGCAAACGCTGTTCCCAGTACTGCGCCGGTAAAATAATCCGGGACGGATGCACCACCAAATGCGGCGATCCCCAAACGCATCAACTGTAAGGTCCCACCGACCATCAAACCGGTCTTTAAGTCCCCCATGATCATTCCAGAAATCATTCCGGCGATCGCTGGTTGGGTCAACGTATTGGAAATAAGTGAATCATTAATAGCAATAAAAGCATAAACAGTAATAAGAATGATTTGATACGCTGCTAAATGCATGAATTTTCCTCCTAATTGTATGAACGAGTCTTAACTGGCTAGTTATCGATCGTTATGTCGCCTCAGATAAATCGTGAAAAACACTCGTTTTTTGACAAATCTTCCGCTACATATTCTCCTCGATTCAATCCCTGCCTGGTTTATCCTCGTAATTTCTTCATAAAGTCGATCGATGGTTCATTGGGTACAAGCTGTGCCGTGACGGTGATGCCTTTTGCGGCGATCGCTTCAAAGATTGGTTCTTCTTCTGGCATCACTTGAATACTTTTGGTTACTTCCCGTGCACCATCTTTGTAGCTCATGTTGCCGACGTTGATCGCTTTGATTGGTCCATCTGCTTCAATATAACGCAAAACATCTTGGGGATTTTTGAAAAGCAAAAACAACCGTTGCTTGCCATAACGACCGGCACGAATATTTTTGGCTGCCGTTGCCACTGGAAGGACGGAAAGTCGCATCGAAGTTGGCGCTGCCATTCGTAAAGAAGATTTTTGTAATGGGTCTGCGGCGGCTTCATCATTGGCTACGATGATCCGTTGTGTGTTTAAACTGGTGGACCAGATACCGGCGACTTGTCCATGGATCAAGCGCTCATCGATCCGACTATTGACGATATTTTCTTGCCCAGCATACGCACTGTAATCCCCTAATTCCTCTTGCTTTTCTTCTAACATCTCTTGTTCTGCTTGGTTCATCCCTGCTTTGACATCAACGATGTTTTCTTTGGCTAAGCAAAGCAGCTCTTTGATCGTCGCTCGTTGATTGACGACTGCCTCGATCACTACGGACAATGTCATTCCAGCTAAGATTGCCACTTCGTCATCCTCTAAATAATTCTTGACTGCAACGTTGCACGGGGTTCCTCCTAATAGATCCGCAATAATCAATGTTGAACCGTTAAGGGCTTTCATTTTCTCGTTCAATTCTTTCTCAAATTGCAGATTGTCACTATCTGGTCGTAATGAAACGGTGTGAACGTTTGCTTGCTGGCCTACGATCATCTCGAGACTACTTTTGACCCCTTCTGCCATGCCGCCATGACTGATCAATACAATGTTTTCCACTAATTTCCCTCCTACTCCGCAGGTCGCCCCGCTTAACATGTTATGTTCCTTGTAAGCATACTATACCACATGGCAAGCCATTCGTAAACCTAATATCTTAACATATTGAATTTTATTGTTCAGGCCTGTATACACTGGAAAACAACGAATTTTCTACAATAATTAAGTGGCAGGAAAGGATTTAACATGTTATGCTTGATGTATTCATATGGAATGGAGGGAAACCACTGTGCTGCCAAAGTATGAGCAGATCAAGCAAGATCTTTTACAAGAAATCAAAGACCATAAATTCATTCCCGGCGATAAGTTTTATTCAGAGGCGGATATCAAGCGGATGTATTCTGTTAGTTCGATCACGGCAGTCAAAGCGTTGAATGAATTGACGAGTGCTGGCTATCTGTATCGCATCCAAGGCAAAGGGACCTTTGTTTCAAAAGCAAAAGTATCTCAAAGTGTGAAGTTTTCCGACATTGAGCTGCATTCACTGGACCAAGAAAAGGTCAAGGTCCTTGCGGTGGAAGAAGGAAATGACCCCGAGATTTTGAAAGAATTAGGGTTGGCTGCCAGTGCTTCCTACTACCGAATCAAACGAGTCCGCTATTTTGGCGATGTTCCTTTCTTGGTTCACATCACTCATCTACCGAAGAAACTGATGAAAGAACCGATCGCCAAAAACCTCAACCGATATGCTAGTGTTTATGAGCGGGTCCGAAAAGACTTTGCGATCGACCTTTTCTCATTGGCTTCTGTTGAAACCAACGAAATCGTCTTTCCTGATGACGCTGAATTGTTGAACTTATTGCAACTGAGCTTCCGAGAGCCTGCGGTCAAACAAGTCAAGCACTCCTATTTGGCAGATGGAAGTGTCGCTGAATACATCGTCAGCTACAAGCACTGGAAATATTTCAAAACAAAAATAGAAGTAGAGCCCGCGTAAATTTGGGTCTCTACTTCTATTTTTTTATTCTACGACAGGTTGCTCACAGAAAACGAGTTCCTTGATCTCAACGCCATCGGTTTCAAATACCACGACTTCGTTGCTGCCTTTTTTCAAAAATTCTTTCGGACAGTATAAGGAATGCACGGGGCCGCGTTGCCAATAGCGACCAAGATTGATGCCATTGACGATAACGACACCTTTGCCATACCCACGGCAATCGATAAACGTATCTCCTACCTCTGTCAGCGTGAAGGTCGTTTGATAAAAGGAGGGGTGTGTCGGATTTTTTCCTGCTTGATAATCGATGGCTTGCAGCTGCTCTGCGGAAAGCGTCACTGGGTAATGACGATAGCCTTGGTGGAAATGAATATCTTGCATGATGCCCCCACGGATGCCTTTGGTTTGCGTAGGCCCATTCAATTTAAACCCGTAATTCACACGCCCCATGTTTTCCACTAAGACATCTAGCTCGATGGTTTCTTTATCTGGTGCCCCTTGGATCAACAGCTCCTCGCCTAGCGTCTCTTGGTATTGGATCGCCTGTAATTGGCCGTCGGTAAAAATATGCAGCCGATCGCTAGCTTCTACCACTTTTAGTTTGTTTTCTCGATGATAGTTTTTTAACTGAACCGAATAGAGCAAATAGCCGTAGCCTGTGCTGACAGTTTCCATTGTTAGTGGATACATGTTTTCTTGCGGTGCCATCAGCTGATCTTTGATAGCCAATAATGAGACACTGTTTTCGATGGGAAAGGTTCCTAATGCCGCTAATTGCTTGGTCCGTGGTTTGGCTTGCCACACTTCGGGACAGGCTTCTTTTATGGCTTTTTGTACCTGATAGTATTTGTCGGTAGGTTCTCCTGCTTCTGTCAGTAAAGCATCGTAATCATAGCTGGACACTTGTGGTAGATCCAGCGCTCCCCGAGCGGAACAGCCATTGTAAAAGCCAAAGTTCGTGCCTCCATGGAACATGTAAAGATTCAAGGAGCCGACCGCTAACATCTCTTTGACTTCATTAGCTAAGTCTTGACCGTCTCGCTTGATGATTGGCTCGCCCCAGCGGTTAAACCAGCCATCCCAGTATTCCATGCACATGATGGGCCAATTTTTGCCATGTTTTGCCATGAAATCTTTCATCACAGCCGCATTTTCCTTGGAACGACTGCCGAAATTGCCTGTGACAAAGATGTCGTCTTCAATCAATGTCCCAGCGTCCAGTACTTCTTCCCATGCCCCATCTGAGGTAAACAAGGGTACATCGATGCCGTATTCTTCCATCAACTCCTTGGTCTGGCGCAAATACGCTTTTTCCATTCCATAAGAGCCGTACTCATTTTCTACCTGCATCATGATCACTGGTCCCCCATGGGTGATCTGCAACGGCACAAGCTTTGGCAACAAGACCTGGAAATAGTTGCGCACCTTTGCCATGAAGCGTGGGTCGGTTGAGCGCAACCGCATCGGTTCATTTAACAGCCAAGCTGGCAACCCACCAAATTCCCATTCAGCACAAATGTAGACGGAAGGTCGCAAAATGACCATCAAGCCAAGCGTTTGGGCTTGCTTTACAAAAGCACAGATGTCTTTCATCCCCTCAAAGTCGTAGACTCCTTCACGAGGTTCGTGGAGATTCCAAGGAATGTAGGTCTCAACTGTGTTGGCTCCCAGTGCCTTTAGATTGTAGAGGCTATCTGTCCATTGCGCCGGTGTCATGCGGAAATAGTGGATCGCTCCGCTGATCAATTTGATTGGTTTTCCATCTAACAAAAAATCTTCATTTATCTCAAACGTTCGCATGTCGTCTTCCCCTTTACCAGTATCTTTGCCAATCAGGCAACGCCAATCGGATCAATCCTTCTAAATAGAAATAATCACCCCAAAGATTGGGCTCATCGATGCCTTTGCCTTCCGCATGAGCATACACACCATGCAGCAATAAGCCCTCATTTTCTGGCACTTGGCTCGCTGCATACTGCTCGCCTAATTGGTAAAGCATCCCTTTAGCGATTTTTTTAGCATCAGGATACGCCCCCATTTTCTCTGCTTCCAACAAGCCACAAGCCGCAATCGCTAAAGCAGAGCTGTCTTTTTCAGCAGGATGTTGGTCGTTAAAATCAAAGTCCCAATACGGCACGAGATCTGCGGGTAAATGTGCTAAGAACACCTCCACGATCTGCGGATAATTTTCTGGAAAAGGCTGACTATGCAAGTAGCTTTCGTTCAAAGGAAGCCCTAAAATCGCCCAGCTTTGCCCTCGTGCCCAAATCGATTGGTCGCTGTTTCCTTGATGCGTCGCACCGTGACTTGGCTGCCCCGTTTCAGCATCGAAATAATACGTATGAAAGGTGGTGGCGTCATTTTTGATGACGGTCTTTCGGACTGTCTGATAATGCTTACTCGCGGCCTCTGCGTAACGAGGCTCTCCCGACAATTGGGTTGCTGCAAATAAAAGCGGCAAGTTCAGTAGCGAATCAATAATCAAGCGGTATTCTTGAGGGTCGCCATAAGTGCCCCATGCTTGAATAAATTCCCCCTTTTCTTGAAACCGTGCCAACAAAACATCTGCTGCTTGAATGACTTCTTGCTTGCAGTGTTCATCGCCAGTGATCTTGTAGCCCGCACCGGCAGATAAGCTATATAAAAATCCAATATCATGATGATCTAATACAAAATGGTCGTCTAAGCGCGTTTGAAAACTGTCGATATTTTCCATAGCTCGATCAAGAAAGTTCTTTTCCTTGGTCCACTCATAGGCGAGCCACAACATCCCGGTCCAAAAGCCATTGGTCCAATCATCGTTGCCTTTCAGCCGATATTTGCCATTGGTGGCACAGGCTGAAGGAAACTGTGCGCCAAAGCGCTGACTATTTTTTTCGATCTGTTGGATGCACGCGGTGATTTTATCCGCTAGCCACACATCGGTCACTTTTTCTCCTAACAGGATCAAGCGTTGTTCGTTCTCTTGCAGACGCATGTTTACCCTCTCCTTAACTTGTTAACATATTAACTGAAATCATTATAACGTAAACGCACAAAAAAAGCGACCTTCCTTCCTTGATTCCTAAAAAAAAGAGCATGACAACTGCCCACAAATGCAGACCTGTCATACTCTCGTCCTCTTTTTTTAACAGTTCCAACCAAATACTTCGATTTGTGTAAGAGCTGGGAAGGGGGAATCATCCTCTGCTTTTTGCAGCTCTTTATAGGTTAGCTTAGTCGTTTCTTTTTTCGGAAAACGAACTTCTTGAAAAGACGCCGTATTTGTCGTTTCCACCACCAGCTCTTCTCCATCAGCAAAGACCAAGGTCCCTTTGGTCCAGTAGCTATCATGGGGATAATCTGCCCGCAATAGGAAGCGAACCCGATCGATCAAGACGGGACGACCAAACTCAATGGTCAATGCAGCATCGGCTTGCTGATTGATGCCCCAAGAAGCAAACGGATACGAACCATGGGATCGGTTGCCATATTTTCCATCAATCGCATTCTTGGCAAAAAAGACGGAATCATCTCGCGTTTCCACATTCGCTGAAGCATGAGGATACGCCCCTGTCGCTGACTTTTGATCATGGGCATTGAAAGATAAATTTTGATAATTCGTGATCTCAAACGCATGGGCTTTACGCACCATCAGGTGATGGCGCTGCGAGGCAAAGGCCGTTTCCACCGAGGACTTTCGATGAGATTCCGTCCAAGGGATCTGATATTCCCAAGTGGATTGGGAAAGATAGATCAGTGATGGTGCTAAGGTTTCATCAAGCTGAAGGACATAATACGGATTTTCCCCCGTTACCTCAACGACGATCTTATCTCCTTCCTCATAGAGATAGTTTTTAATGGCTAATACGGCCAAATCATCACCAGAAACTTGAAATGGCGCGGGTTCTTTTTCATGGTCGATGCGACCGACGATCACCTGGTCCTGCTTATTTTTTATTGCTAGCGTAATCATTTGGATCGATCCTTTCTTTTTCTACGATACCACCAACTAAACAAATCAAACGGTGCTTCCCTGGCGGAATATGTTGTGCTAAGTATGGAAAACTGGTTCTTGGAAAAAAGACGGAGGTATTGGCTTCTGGCTGAACAATACTGGCTTGTTGATAGCCTTCGATGTTGATGATTTGAGAACAAAAGCCCCCTTCACTGACTCGACTCCAGGTCGGTCCTGTTTGGGCCTGAGGCAACCGTCCAGTTAGCGGTACACTAAATCCGCCCTCACGAAGGTCCAACGAAATCGTCGTCGTCAACTCGTGCACGCGCACATGCCACTGACCAAATGGATAAATCTCAGTTTCAATCACTACCTCCTCAAAGGGCGCCCATTGGTAAAAGACGCCTTTTTCCGTCACTCGATAATCCCTGACTGTGCCCTTCGTACGAAAATAGCTGCCATCTCGAGCAATAGCTAATGTGCTATCGAAGGCGCCTTCGGCATACGTGACGCCGGCTTTCGGCACACTGAAGCCAAATTTGCTCGAATAGACGAATTTGCTGTATTTTGCTTGAGCATGGGCTTGCTGTTCTAGCATCAAACCTGCAGGATACCCCAGCAAATGATGGCTTTTTTCATTGTGCACCAGCAACATATTGCCTTTTTCCATCCGTTTTTGCGGCTCTCTTTTGATTGGCTCAGGTTCGGCCGTCCAAAAAGGATGCGTTTCTGCGACCGCTAAAAGCAAAAAGGTCTTCAGCCCCCAATAAGGCGAGCCTGGTGCATTGTACCCTTCTGCCATCACTTGATTTTCATAGTGGTACCCTATGGACAAGCGACCATCGAAAGTGAAAATCTCCTGCGCCATCCAATTGCGCAAGTGTTTCGCCAGTAGTCCTCGCACCTGTCCCCATGGGATCGCTTCGACGTCTGCAAAAACCAGTGCCGAGAAAAACGCCCCTTGCGCAAACCGATAAGTCAGGCTGCGGCCATAGGGCAAGGCTTCGCCATCTTCATCAAAATAATAGACGAAGTCTTGCGCAAATAGCGTGGCTCGTTCTTTAAAACGCTGCGCCCATTCTGGGTCTTCGTCTTGCATAAATGTAGCGTAAATCAAGCCATAATAATGAAACGCAAAAGGAATGTAGTAATCTCGCTGCGTCGTTTTCCCGTCTACGTACCAACCATCGCCAACGTACATGGAATCGATCAATGCCAACTCTTGGGACAATGCGTCTTTTGCCAACGGTTCCCCACAGTGAAACAAGGCAACGCGTATCAACACTTTGAAGAATGTCCAGTTGTTCTTAGGAATCTTGCACTCAAGTGCTTGGGAAAGCCAAGCCACTAGCTTTCGCTGGTTCTTCTGCGGCAACGCTGTCCAAAAAGCGTCCTTTTGCAACAATAGGGTCAATGACAATGCGGCTGCTTCCACGATGTATTGATCATAATCCGTGATCCTTCCCCAGTAAAATGCGTGTTCAGGATCTGTCCCCGCGATCACTTTTTCCACATAAGCTGCTCGTAACGGATCATCTGGGCAAACCCTCCAATAAGGCGCCAGCCCCAACAAAGGACGCACAAGCGCTTCCATCTCAGCCCGTGTTCGATCATATACGGCCCCACTGCTACCTAGATTCAATCCTGGATAGTCATCTGCCAAGATCGCTTCTCGCAAAGGAGCGATCATGTCTTCCACTGCCCGCTGATAATCCAGACGCGTCAAAAATGGATTCTCTTTGATTGCCATTTGCTTCATACGCCATCTCCTTCTGTCAATTTACAGAACAGAATAGCAAGCCACGGCTTTTTTATCAAGCGATCTTCTACTGGCAATACTGCTGAAAAATGAGAAAAGATTTTGAGGGATTTTTGACTTAACCTGTTAACAAATCTTTTGGGATTGATTTTCTTGCCTTCATTTTCTTTTAACTAGCAAAGTTAACTTAGTCTATATGAAAAAATTATGATAAATCATCCGTAGTGCCATGACTTTTTTTCATAATTTTTTTGCTGACCCTTTTTTGTCTAGATGAGGTCAGCATCCGTTATACTATCAACCTTTTTTCACTAGAAAAAAGACACCCTAAAGCCTTAAGTCAGAAGCCTGCCACTTCTTCTCAAAAGCCCTTAAGATGTCTGATTATTGGCCATTTATCTTGTCAAACAGCGAAAAAAAACTATTCTTCGACCGTGACTTTGTCCCACCAAGAAGTGGCAGTCTTTTGGATCACTTCATTCAAGTCTTCGATGTGCTGTTTTCCGGTACTTGCTAGCCATTCTTTGGCTGCTTCTGTTCCTTGTTTTACAAAGGGTTCAACGCCATCTTTCCACGTTGCCCGACCGCACAAGACGCCATTGAAGGTGGAACCGGCTTCTTTGGCAAAAACCAATGTTTCTTGGAATAAGCTGGCTGATACGCCTGCACTGAGAAAAATAAACGGCAGATGCGTCTCATCGCTTTGCGCTTTGAAATACGCGGCAGCTTCTTCCTTGGTATGCACGGTTTCTTCCTTGGCAAAACCTGCCACATAATTCATGTTGACTGGTACTTCCACTTTTAACACATCGACTTTGTACTGTGGTTTTGAAAATTCCTTCATCAATCCGATGACTTTTTCTGGTTTGCGTTGCGCATATGCTTTTGAGTCGACTTCAGGTAGCTCCGCATCATAGGAAAGGACTTCTAAAAAGAAGGGCAGATCAGCGGCTTGGCACTCGCTGCCGAGTCGTTCCACAAAGACGTGTTTCAACTGATTGATCTGGGTAGCTTCATCTACATCATAGTAAAGCAAAAATTTGATGGCATCGGCGCCAGCTGCTTTTAATCGCTCAACCGACCATTCCCCTAATAAATCAGGCAAACGTCCCGGCGTAGTCGCATCATAGCCGGTTTTTTCATACGCCAGCAAAAGCCCCGCCTCTGGATCACGGCTTTGCGCAGCTGCCAACCCATATTCTGGATCTAGTAAAATAGAGGATGCGTAAGGGGTCAATTCTTGTGAGACTAGCTTTTTAAACTGGCTGATTTTTTCTGCATCAGCCTCCACGCCAAGTGCTGCCATCATTTTTTTCAAGGCACCTCGTTGGTCGATCGCTAAAGCTGCGATCACTCCTTCTTTCGTTGACAGGCGATCCATCGCTGCTTTTTTGGCTTTCGTTACGGTTGCTTTCATTAAAATTCCTCCTTTTTTGTCCATGCCAAAGAATCAACCGCTTTCACTTTTTTCAGCGTTGGCGAAACGGTTGTCAGCACGTATAAAAATGTCTGTTGATGAAGCCGTTCGACTGATTGACCACCGCACGTATCGACTTCGTACACGAAAAGATACGTGCTCGTGGTGGGCTTTCTCAGTCATCGTTAGTTGTTATACGGATGAATCGTCACGCCTTTGACCACCCGATTGACGGTACGTGTTGGCGAAGGGGTATCCGGTGTATTCCCGACTTTGATCGATGCCAACAGTGCGATCGTTTGCGCAAAAACAATGTCTGCTAAGGCAAGATAGCCATCTGGCAGTGAAATGTCATCTGGAAAGAAAAAGTTTGTTCCTGAAAAATTCACAGCTGCCGGCTGTCCGATGGCGGTCACTGCGGCGGCGATGCCGTCACTTTTTAATTCTTCCAACATATCAAGATCATACTGCCGCGTGTAGGGCGTATTGCTGACAAAAACAAAGACGAGGGTTTGATCATCTACGAATGATTTCGGTCCATGACGGAAGCCCATCGAAGAATCGAACACGGTGGCGATTTTTCCCGCAGTCAGTTCCAATACTTTTAGCTGTGCTTCCCTGGTCAACCCCGACAACGTGCCTGAACCAAGGTAAACGATTCGCTTAAAGGAACGGTCCGTCAGTACTTGGAGTTCTGTTTCTCTGTCGATCACTTCTTGCCCCAACCGGCTAAGGGTTTCAACATAATGCCCCTTTTCTGTCAGAGGCGTCTGGTCAAAAATCAGCAGTGCCGAAAGAGCCATGCAAGAAAAACTGCCCGTCATCGCAAACCCGGCATCATTTGATCTCTCAGGCATCAATAACAGATAACTCGTTTCATCAGCGGTAGCTTGTTGTGCCAAAGATCCGTCGGCTGCACAAGTGATCGTCAAATGATAGCTGTCGGCAACGAATTGATCGACGATTTTGACCGCTGCTAAACTTTCTGGTGAATTGCCACTTCTAGCAAAAGAAACGAGCAGTGTTGGCTCATCCGCAAATAAAACTTGTTCTGGAGCAGCGACAATATCTGTCGTAGCAATACTTTCAAAAAGATAATCCGCCGTTGCACCGGTCTTATTCAAATAAGGAACGATCGTATCTCCGACATATTGCGACGTCCCCGCTCCCGTGAAAACTACCCGAATGCGTTTGTCCGTCTTTTGCTTGATAGTACGTAAGAAAGTCGCAATCGCCTCTTGCTTTTCTTGATAGATCGTCAAGGTTTCTTGCCAAAGTTCTGGCTGTTGTTTGATTTCTCTTGTTGTAATTTCCGCACCTAATTCTGCTAATTCCTTTGTTGACAGTTGAAACATCTTTCTTCCTCCTAGCTACTGTTTTTCCAGTATGTATTCCCAGTGACGGTACGAGGAGCGCTTGTCTTGGATGAAGGCTTAGCGATCACCCAAAGGGCAAACTTCCTTGACTTCACTGGTTTTGAATACACGCCTTTTCTTTGCTCGAGTGGATCATTTCAGACTGTCTAGGAAATGCGCTACTCGTCGTTACGCAAGTGGCGAACTTTGTATCTAAATTGGTCTGCTCGAGCAACACTCAAGGTGTATTCGATCACTTCATTTTCAATATTGAACGTGCTGCGTACCAGGTTCAACACCGGCGCACCTTCGTGGATTTTTAGCAATGCCGCATCTTTTGCACTGGCAATACTGGCAAAAAATTCTTCGTCCGCGAGGCGGATCACTTGATGAAAGTCTTCATGAAATATATCGTACAATGGTTTTTGCTCGATCATCTCACTCGTTAAATGCATGAAGCGTTTGACGGGCAGATAAGAACGCTCGATCATCATCGGTTGGCCATCAGCAAGACGCAATCGTTTTAACTTGTAGATCGGCTCGCCGATGGAAACTTGCAACTGAGTGGCAAAATATTTTGTCGCTTCCATTTTTTTGAATGCCAATACTCTAGTTTCTGGTTGTTTCCCTAGTGCTTTCATCTGTTCGGTAAAACTATACGAACCTGATAAATTGGTTGCCTGCTTGCGGATATCCGAGACAAAGGTGCCTTTGCCATGTTGGCGATAAATATAGCCTAATTTTTCTAACTCCTGTAGTGCCAAGCGAACGGTGGTCCGACTTAATCCGTAGCGCTTTGACAGCTCTCTTTCTGAGGGAAGCATTGTGTCTGCTTCCATTTCATTTTCGATTTTTTCAATCAGTAAATTTAACAATTGATCGTATAATGGTTGTCGATTTTTATTGATATTCATAAGCCCTTCCAAACTGGTTACTACCACATAACGAGTGTACTATTTCCCGATAGGCGTGTCAAACAATCGTCTACAGGGGCTCTGTTTCCTGAATTTGCGTCTTTTCACGCAGGAAAATGAACCAATTGCCAGCACGAGCTAAGCTGAAAAGTCAGCTGTTGCTTGCTTAGCAAAATTCCTCCTACGTGTTGCGTCGTTTCTTCTGCTAGCTTGCTTATTGCGGCCAAATGGATGGATACAGGCCAAAGCCAGAACCGATCAAGCCGATCACTAGCAGCAAAGCGATACATTTCAACGGCGTCCAGCCGCGTTTTGATAAGAAGAAATACAGCATCAATGTGATGGTCAATGGAATCACTTGCGGCAAAATCCCATCGAGGATTTTTTGAATATCGATCGTCACAGGCACTTCGTTGACTTTGTTAAACGTCAATTCATATTTGCCGTTAGCCAGTTCATTGACCGCCGCATTTTCTTGCAATGTGTCGGTCAATTGACCATTCTCATCCGTGGTATACAGCATGTCTTCGTAAGCGGCAATGGCTGCTTGATCATCCACAATCGTCGTCGCTTGCGTCACTTCATTGGTAGTGCCGTTAGGGATCTGAATATCCAAAGACGTCGCTCCATACACGCAGGTCAAGGAACCGACAACAAAAATCCCTAAAATACTCGCTGCTCGGGTAAACTCTTTGGCATTTTCCGTTAAGATGCCAATTGCATCTGTCCCTAAACGATAGGACCAGTGCATCAAGAAGTACCGCAAACCAAATTGGGCCGCATTGAATACCAGTAAGAATATAAACGGTGCAGCGATATTGCCGCTGATCGCCATATTGGCTGTGATACCCGCCGTGATTGGTACCAAGGTAAACCAGAACAACGCATCACCGATCCCGCCTAACGGTCCCATCGCGGCGACTCGCACTGCCCGAATCATGGGAATATCGGCTTTGTTTTGTTCCATCGATAAAATGATCCCCATCACAAAGTTCACCAAGAATGGATGAGTATTGAAAAACTCTAAGTTATGGCTCATTGAAGCAGCCAAGTCCTTTTCATTTTTGTGGATCTTTTTCAATCCCGGTAAAATACTGAATAACCAGCCTCCTGCCTGCATTCGCTCATAGTTGAAAGAGGCTTGTAGAAATAAGGAACGCCAGACCATATTGTTCAAGGTCTTTTTATCCAGTTGTTCTGCGGGCGCTTGTTCGCTATAAGAATCGGGAATATTATATGCCATCTTCATCGCCTCCGAAATCATAGGTGTTGGCTGCTGCTACTTTAAACTTGGACTGGATTTGATAATCCAAAAAGGCTAATGCAAAACCGATAAAGGCTAGAATGATCAAGGCTGGTCCTTGCAAAGAAGGTGCCGCCATTACGATCGTGGCTAAACCAAACCCCATAAAGAAGAAGCCCCACATTTCTTTGGAAACCATCACTTTTAGTAAAATCGCAAAACCGACATACCGCATCATGCCCCCAGCTGCGCCGAGCCCACCCATCAACCATTGAGGGATCGCTGCGACCGCCTGATTCCCGAAGGCCGCACCGCCGATAAAGAATAAGACCACGATCAAGCCGAAGATCGTTCCAAGACCCGCCATCGCTAAATAATTGATTCGATCAATACCCTTCGTATTGGCATCATGGGCGTAGCTGTCAGCTTTTGATATCACTGGCGACATTAGTGAGAAGATAATCGTCACCCCATATTGCCCCAGCAAAGAAAACGGAATCGCCGTAGCAACCGCTACTGTCGGTTCTAGCTGCAGCGTGATCGCTAAGATTGCTGCCATAATTCCGCCAATCACCGCATTTGGCGGTTGCGCGCCGCCCACTGGCATATTGCCGATCGTCATTAACTGATACGTTCCGCCAACGATCAAGCCGGTTTGAAGATCTCCAAGAATAAGTCCGATAACCATCCCAGTAACAATGGGTTGGTACAATGATTCTAAAAAACTAAATTGATCGATTGCGGCAATGAATGTAACTATGAAGACTAAAATGATTTGAAAAATCGTGTAATCCATTTTCTTTCTCCTTCCTTACCTCTGCATTACTGAAATAATTTCTTTTCATCTTCAACAGGTGTCGTTGGAACCCGCTGAATCACTAATTGCACCCCCATTTCCTTCAGTTTTTTAAAGGCATTGACATCTGCTTCATCGACGGCAACTGTCGTAGCAACCTGTCTTTTCCCTTCTGACATATGCATATTCCCAATGTTCAGTTTCTTGATCGGCACCCCACCTTCAGCTAATTTCAACGCATCTTGCGGATTTTCAACCACCATGAAAATCTTTTGTTTTGGCGATGCTTTATGAATGATCTCGATGGTTTTTTGAAGCGAGAAATACCTCGTTTGGACGCCAGCTGGCGCCGCCATATCCATCAACCCTTGTCTGACTTTGTCTTTGGCGACCTTATCATTTGCCACTAAAATTAGATTTGCCCCCAACGTACCGTTCCATTGGGTGGCAACTTGCCCATGAATCAACCGATTGTCGATTCGCGTCAATAAAATATTTGGTTCTCCCATAAATATTTCCTCCTTTTATTTACTGCATGATTTCTGCAACCGCACTACGTTCTACTTCAATCACCGTTCCCGATTTCACCCTTAGATCCACTGTCTCTTTCCCAAGTGCTTGAATCTCCCCAATAATGCCGCCGTATAATTTGATTTTCTGCCCCTTTTTCAAGGACTGCTGCAATTCAGCGAAATAGCCTTTTTGCTTTTTCAGATGTTTCCCATTCAAGAAAGACGAGACCCCCAAAAAGAGAAAGAGAAAAACAAGCACCACGATTGAGGCTGCTAAGATCATTTCCCACATCGTTAAATCCCTTCTTCCTCCTTGATTTCCTCATGGCCTTTGATCTTTCCGTGAAAAATACCGCTCTTGCCAATCTCTGCCAGTTCTTGGCAAAAACGCTCTGGATCAGCTGCTGTATATCTAGTCAACGAACCTTCCACTAGCATCAGCAGATTGCTGCCGCCGATGACCTCGACTTGCGGGTCCTCATTGGCAGCGGTCATCGCAACATTAAAAGGGGTCCCGCCCACAAGGTCTGCACAAATCACGACCCCATCACAGGTTTCCTTTAATTGATCGATTGCTCCTTGCAACTCTTTTTCAAAGTCAGCTAACGGATTTTCCTCTAAAAATGACACTGCTAGAAATTGTTCTTGCGGTCCCGCAATCATCGCAAGCGCATTTTCCATCCCTTGCGCAAATCCTCCATGACCTGTTAAAACCAAACCAAGCATCTTATGTCCTCCCCTTATTCTCAACTGGTAGTAACCACATATCCAATATAAACGCTTTCATTTTGTCTGTCAACAAATTTTTTGTTTTCATATAAAAATATCTTTGTTATCTTTAAATACGCAAAAAAGCGCCAAAACAATGATTATCAAACAAAAAACTAACTGCAAAAAGTATTGAAATCCATCAACAGAATGTTTACAACGTTATTTTAAACAAATAAACACATTCGTTTTCGATTTCTGGTATCTAAAGAACCACAAGTCACTCACTATTCACCGATACAACAAGCAACGTTGTTAAATAAAGGAACTATCAACAAATTTGCTTCCTTACTAAAAAAACCAGCTAGATATAATCCCTAACTGGTTTTGATCATCACCAAACTCATTTTCCATTATGCGTTTTATTAAATTTTATTGCCATTTTTTTAAGAAAAATTCATGTTATTAACTTAAACAGGTTAGAGATAACAAGCTACCGTATAATCCAGAAGCTTTAAGAATATAAAAACCACCCATACTAACAGAACTAATGTAAAGCATATCTTGGTGGAGCTGATGTACTCTCTGTTCAATGTTTTCACGTGAAACAAAAAAACCTAACCAACCAGCAGGATCGCTGTTTGATTAGGAAAGAGGCACTGCTTTATTGTTCGTTCAACCATGTGCGCGAGTGTTCAACTTCTTCATACGTTAACTGATGACTCGGGGTCCAAACGGTTGAAAGGGCTGCGCCCCGGGAGGTGAAGATCTCTTGGACGTAAGTACTGTCGGCTAGGGAAACGATTGGGTCGTTTCTGCCAAAACTCAGAAACACATGAGTGTCAGGCAAGGAATTCGTCGGTACATTCTCGACTGGATACATGGCGTGGTAGAGGATCGCTTTTTTAAAGTGGTCACTATCATTTAGTAATAAGCGAATGGCAATGTTGGCGCCATTGGAATAACCCACCAGTATCACTTGCGCTAACGAAAAGTGGTGTTCTTTGGCGGCTTGCCGAATGAAATCGGCTAATTCGTCGCCGCGAAGTGCTAAGTCGGCTTCATCATACACCCCTTCAGCTAGACGTTTGAAGTAACGGGGCATGCCGTTTTCTAAGACATTGCCGCGAATACCTAATAGTGATGCTCGGGGATCAAGGGTTTTGCCTACTTCCAGCAACGACTGTTCGTCGCCACCAGTGCCGTGGAGCAGCACCAAAACTGGTGCATCGGCTGCTCCTTGTTGGTAGATTGCTTTCATCGAAGTTCCTCCTTTAACTTGGTCGTTTGATATCGAAAATCTCCCCAATCGTTGCGTAAGAATTTCCCGCTAGCCGGCTGACTGCTTGTAAGGCACGGGGATCGATCTTGCCGTCTTGATAGACATCCTCTGCAATCTGGTAGCCGACGACTTCCAACAATAAGAGATCGGCAGTGGTCTGCTGGTCTTTTTTGATGGGTACGTGCTGATGCAGAATCGTTTCTAGGCGTACACTGGCTTCGTTCAAGCCAGGAACGGCAATCGTTTTCGATGTCGTTGTGGTAAACCCAGAAACCGTCAACTCGCTTTGGTCTGCGGGCAATAATGCCGCGGTTTTATTGGCCTCTTGGACATTTGTTTGATCCAAAATATGCACGACGGCTTCTTTCGTCGCCAACAGATTGCGGGCGGTGTCTTTCAGTTCCCCCTCTTTGCGCTGGATAGCCAACGAGAGGATCACGGGTTCTGAGCTGACGATGTTAAAAAAACTGAATGGGGCGATGTTGACGATACCATCGGCTGATTGCGTACTGACCACTGCCACTGGCCGTGGAATGATGGAGCCAATCAGTAGTTTATAATTTTCTCGTTGGGTCAAATCCTTGGGATCTAAATAGTGCATACAGCGTCTCCTTTTTTCTAAACCGATAAGTCTGGCAAGCGATCCTCGATCTCTACACGGCGGCTTTCAAATTGGGCTGGCAGCATCAACTGCTGGCCTAACGTTTCCAACGGTTCATCAACGAAAAAGCCCGGGGTTTCTGTTGCGATCTCAAAGACGATATTGCCCCGCTCTTGGAAATAGACGGCTTTGAAATAGTTACGGTCCTTGATTTCAGTGACGCCGTATCTTTGATCGTACAAGTACTCTTGCCACTCTTTTTGCACTGCTTCCGTTGGCACAGACCACGCGATGTGATGGACGGTGCCGACACCCCAGCGCCCTGCTGGCATTGCTTCATGGGGCACGACGATCTCATGAGCGAGGGTGCCTGCGGTATGAAGATGGCTGCTTTTCTCTGTTTTGTTAAAAATGTCCAGACCTAGATCATCTGCCAACGTTTGAATGGTCGCTTCTGGTTGTGCCGAAAGCAAGACGGCCCCATGAAAGCCTAAAATTGCTGGTGTTTCTGCCGATTCTTCGGCTTCGACTAACGCCAAAGACAGGTCATGCTGATCATGAAGTTCTAACGTTGGCCGATCAAACAATGTACTTTCTTGGACAGTTACTTGATGTTTCGCCAGATGTTCTTGCCAATAGGCACTGCTGTCTTTTGGAATGCGAAACGCGATCGTGCCGACTTGTCCGCTTCCTACTCGCCCAGGATGGGCCTTTGCCCAAGGGAAGAAGGTGATGATGGTCCCATTTTCTAACGCTTGATTGCTGTAATAAAGATGATACGTGTAGGGATCATCAAAATTGACAGTTTGTTTGACGAGGCGCAACCCCAACACGTCGCGGTAAAAGGCAACGTTCGTTTGCGGATCGCCTACGATAGCTGAAATATGGTGGATCTGTTGAATGGGTTGCATACTATGTGCCTCCTTAGGCGCGTTTTGTATTGAAGGGTTTGATGACTCCTTCGATGTATTCACGGCGATTTTCTAAAAATGGTGCCAATGATAAGGATTCACCCAATGTTTCGTATGGCTCATCCCCCATAAACCCTGGTTCATCTGTTGCTAGTTCAAAAAGAATATGGCCGATGCGCACATACAAGGATTCAAAATAGTAGCGATCCACATAGCCGGAGTTGGCCAATCCCAAGTTATCAAAGATTTCTTGCCAAACTGCTAATGAGTCGTGGTGAGCTAAACGAAAAGCGACATGATGCACTTCGCCATCGCCTTGTTGTGCTTGCGGGCTCGTGGTATCTTCCACTAAAACGACTTGAGCGCCATTGCCGCCTTCACCGACTTCTAGCAAATAGCGATTGTCTACTTGATCAATGGTTTTGAAATCAAAAACGGATTCCAGCAGCCCTTTGAAATCTGCCAAGTAAGAAACAGACATTTCGACAGGACCTAAGCCATAAATCGCAAATTCAGTAGGAACCGGTCCTTTTTTCCAAGGGGTACCAGCTTTCACGCCAGTATTGTGTTCATCAGAGATCAATTGATAGGCTTGCGTATCAAAATCCCAAAAGCGCAACACTTTTTTCCCAAATTCGGTGGTGATTGCTTCGTGTTTTACCTCAAATTCATCAAAGCGTGCGGCATAATAATCAAGGGCAGCATCACTGGGTACTCGGAAACTGGTGCGGGTGATCGAGTTGGTTCCTTTGCTGCCGCGAGCGGTATTGGGAAAATCAAAGAACGTCATGGTCGTTCCCGGTGTCCCTAAATCATCCGCAAAGTAGGTATGGTACGTATAAATGTCATCTTGATTGACGGTTTTTTTCACTAAACGCATCCCTAACACATCCGTAAAAAAATGGTAATTCCGTTCCACATCACTTGTCATGGCCGTCACATGGTGTACCCCTAATAATTGATCTTGTTTTCTCATTTTCTTTTCCTCATTTCTGATCGTAAGTTATTTTTCGTAAAATTGTTTTTAATTGTTGCAATTCTTCACTGCTGAGTTCGGAAAAACTCGCCGCAATCTTTTGTGCATGACTGGGAAAAATTTTCTCCATCAATGCCCTGCCTGCTTCCGTAATACTGACGTAAGTTACCCGTTGATCTTCTTGGCTAGGTTCCCGGCGCACGCAGCCTTTTTTGACTAATTGATCGACTACATAGGTTGTCGAGCTGCTGGCGATCAAAATTTTTTCCTTGATGGCTTGCGTCGTATGGGTGCCTTTATGGTAAAGCAATTCCAGTACGGAAAACTCTGTGATATTTAAGCCATAACAACGGACATCTTTTTTTGCCACTTGTTCCAAACGACTCGCCGTACGCAGCAAACCGATGTATGCTTTGAGCGCTTCTTCTTGATGCGCCATTTTCCTCACCTCTTTATTTCGAATTCGAGATAATCATAACTTACTTTTTGTAAGTTGTAAAAAGATATGCTTTGGTTGTTTAAGAAAATCATTCAATGCTTATTTTTATAGAGGTTAAGAACGGTTAGACACTAACGAAGGTCCCACCTTTTCTCTATGTCCCCTTCAAATCTAATAAAAAAGCAGAACTCATGAAAGATTCCATAAGTTCCGCTAAATATATATTTTACTGAAGAGGATTCGATCCATTCCATGTACTGATCGATGAAGCGCTGATTCCTACGCATAGTTATCTCTTTTTCAAATCTTTACAGTCGGCTGCACCTGCTTTTCCAAAGCCAGCAACCACTTTTTGCGTTCGACACCGCCGCCATAGCCGCCGATACTACCATCACTATTGATGACACGGTGGCATGGAACAATCAACGCCAATTGATTTTTTCCGTTGGCGTTGGCAACAGCTCGGGTGGCTTTTTCATTGCCGATTCGCTGTGCCAGTTGTTTATAAGAGTATGTTTCTCCGATCTTCATTGTCAACAGCTGCTGCCAGACGGCTTTCTGAAAATCGGAGCCGATCAATGCAATTGGTATAGTGAAAACAGTTCGATTTCCTGCAAAATATTCCGTCAGTTCTTGCTTAAGCTGCTGAATGATTGCCGTTTGCTGGGGAATAATCACTGCATTCAAGCGGCTTCTCAAAACAGCAATCTCCGTTTCTAGTCCTCTGCGATCCACGAATTCTAACAAGTAAAGCTGCTGCTGGTCGCTGATCGCCAACATCGACCCCAGCTTGGTCTCAAGCCAAGCAGAAGAAAGAATCGTTTTTTCACGGCTGTTGGAAGGCAACTCCCCCATAATCCGAGAAAACGCATCTCGAAAGCCGTTGCCAGAATCGAAGCCGGCTTCTAATTGTGCTTGGATCAACGGTTCTCCTTCACGAATCTGCTTAAACGCTAACCCTAAACGGCGTGCACGGGAATATTCGATAAAGGTCATGCCAAAATATTTTTTAAATTGTCGACGCGCAGTATTGGGATGGATCGCTAGCGCTTCAAAATCTTTGTCGGTCCACTTTTTCTCCGGGTTGCTCTCCACCGCTTCCACAAGGCTTTTCACGTCAGGGGATAAGTGGCTAGGTGAGCTGAGCGGGCGACATCGTTTGCAGGGACGATACGCCGCCAGCAACGCTTCTTGTGCTGTCTGAAAAAACTCGCAGTTTTTCTTGAGCGGTTTTTTCGCTGGACAGGTAGGACGGCAAAAGACGCCGGTGGTTTTTACCCCAACGTAAAAAATCCCTTCATATTGGGAATTTTTTTCAATCAGCATGTCGTAATAGTGGTCCCGTTGTCGGCTATCTTCAATCATCTTGCGCATTCCTCCTTCTTTTCTACACTTACAAAAATACTTTGTGCTTGTACAAACATATGACCAACCATTGCAACAGCCTGCATTGGCAGTTCGAAAATTTGCCCACATCCTTCTGATGACATACGATCACCCTCTCCTCTGAATGACCTTAGTGTACAAAGAATGGTCTTGGCACATCCCATAAAAATTAACACCAATTTTTTAAAAAGGATCGAAGGTAGTTATCCTCCGATCCTTTTGATTTCCCGTTGACCTATTTTTCAGCGAATCTTAAAGCGACACCTACAGGAACCTAGACCGTCGCCTTTCGCTTGACTTGCAGGGCACTTTTTTTCCGCAAGACTCGCTCTAAACGGGGGCGATTGTAGCGTTGGATCATGATGAATGGGCAGTTAGCCAATAACGCATAGACGATCATCACCCAGCCCGCCCACGCAGGATTCCAGAGGAAAAAGAACGGTGCTGGAACCATCAGCAGCCAATGGGTCAGCTCTGCTCGGCGTGTCTCGATGACGAATTTTTCCAGATAGTCCTTTTGCTGTTGAGCCAAGCGGGATTTGTCAAAGCCTTTTTTGGCAATCACAGTGCCGTCGGGCAATTTGTCTTTCCACTGACGAATACGAAATACCTCCGCCCAGATCCTACCGCCTTTTTCAAAGGCAAAAGAACGGAACCAGTTGGCATGACGTTCAAAAAAAGCATCACTGACTTTGCGCAAGCCAAAGGAGATGCCTAGATGAAACAGCAGCCAAGCCAAGCTGTCTGTAATGAGCAAGAGCAGTGGGGATAAGGTGATCAACGGCATGTACATCGCCTCCTATAAATTGATTTTGCGTCCTTTCCAGGTCACGGATTTCAACAAATGGGTTTGGATCCATGACCAACCAAATAAGCCTAGGAAAAAAAGAAAGTAACATGGAAAAAAAAGCAGCAAGACTCGGTTGAAGTTGCCGACACGGCGAGCAAAGCACAGAGTTTGTCCAAAATAAGCAGCATAAAAAAGCAGGCCTAACCAAAGCGGTTCCATCAGAAACGGTGCCGCCAGTACCCCAATGCCGCCGCTGATCCACAAGATGACGCCCGCCATAATCAAAGGGTGAGTGGATTGCGAAGCAGTGGCAAAGTCCTTCGTCCAGCCTTGAACAAGTGGACGAACACCAGCTGGATACATCCGAAAGGCCAACAGGTCTTTTCCACCATACAAGGCGATCGGCAAGCGTTTTTTCTTAAAGCGTCTCGCTAATGCTAGATCATCTAAGATTCCTTGGGGCATGTCCTGATGCCCATTGGCTTGAAGGTACGCTGTTTTGCTGCACAAAATACACGGACCAAAGGCGCCGCCAGCTGAGAGTTTTTCGCCTACGATAGAAAAACGGTTCAACCCGACAGGTAAGACGACATTAAAGACGGCAGATAGTTGTTCATACAAGCGCTTCGTTTGATGATAGGGCTGCACCGAGAGCAGTCCTTGTCCCAATCGCTCCTCAAACGCAACGAAAAGACGCTCTAAGCCATCTTCTGCTAGAAAGAAGGTATCAGCATCCAAAAATAATAGATACTTACCCACCGCTTGTGAGGCGCCTAACCAGCAAGCCGCCGCTTTCCCAGCAGAATCAGCAGCGGTTTGCAAGACCGTCACACCGAAGCCCTTGGCACAGGCGATCGTCTCATCTTCCGATCCGTCATCAACCACCAAAATCTCCACAGGATGGAGGGTTTGCTGCTGCAAGGATGCCAACAATTGCGACAAATTTTCTGCTTCATTGCGGGCGGGGATGATGATCGACAGTTCTCCCCTCACCGTAAAGTCTTTAGATGTGGCTGTCTCCTTGCGGGTGGGTATCGTCGGCAGGCGGAAAAAAATCAGCCAGCCTGCCAGCCAAGCAGCGCAGATACCAGCGAGCAGTAGATACACAGTCATCATCCTTTCTTGTCTTAGTGTTCTCTTTTGGTGATCATCTCACTGACTTGCTGGCCACTGAGGGTCACCATCGGCATGCCGGCACCGGGATTGACCGTACCGCCAACGAAGTAAAGATTGTCGTAGCGTTCGCTGTGTTTCGGGTGTTTAAAGCCATGATTTTTCTTGAGATTAGAGACCGTGCCGTAGATGGCGCCGCGATGTGACAAATAATTCTTTTGGATGTCTTCAGGTGTCCAGCGGTCTTCATACACGATGTGCTTGCGTAGATCCGTCAAGCCCATGTTTTCCAGCTTGATCAAAATCCGTTCACGAAAGGCATCGTATTCCGCTTCCGTAAAAGGTTTATCCTGCAAATAAGGGATATGAGGCAAGATTTTGATGTTTTCATGCCCTGCCACTGTTTGCAAAGGATCGGTTTTGTTGGCATTGACCAAGTAGATCGTTGGGTCTTCCGGCAGCTGATGCTGATGGAAATTTTGATCAAAGTTTTCTTTTGAGGCATTGGAAAAGAAAAAGTTGTGGTGCGCCAGTTGCGGATAGGAGGTTTTGACCCCTAAGTGCAAGACGAAACCAGAACTTGCTGGTTCAAATTTTTCTTCCAGTTTTTGAGTAAAGGTCGGCGCTTCTTCTAACAGCTCTTCATAAGCCGGGATCACTTCCATGTTGGAAACAAAATAGTCGGCTTCGATCAACGTACCATCATCCAAACGAGCGGCACGGATTTGTTCCTGTTCAACGATCAATTTTTCCACTTTGTGTCCCGTGTGGAAAGTGACCCCAATCTCTTTTGCTAAGCGAACGATGCCTTCGGCTAAACGATGCATCCCACCTGGCACGTACCAGACACCTTGGGCATGCTGCATATAGATCATCATGTTCAAGACAGCTGGGGCGTCATAAGGAGACGAGCCGACATACTTGATAAAATAGCTCAGCATGTCTTGCAGCTGCGGATTGCTGACGCGTTTTTGAATAGCATCATGCATCGAAGAGAAATAATCAAAACCTTTCAACGCTTTGATTACGCCATGATACTTCAAGATTTCTTTCGTGGTATCTAAGCCTTTCTCGAAATAGCCTTTTTCCGTGATTGCATAAATCTTTTGCGCATAGTCCAAAAAGGCTTGGTACTCTGCCATGTCTTTTTCCGACAAGTGCGGGTTTTCCTTTGCCATGCGGGCAAGATCGCCATAGAGATCGATCTTGGTGCCGTCGGGGAAAAAGGAGCGCCATTCCAATGGCAATCGGCGAATCGCAACATAATCCGCCATATCGCGATTGCTGCCAGTAAATAATTTTTCGAAAATCTGCGGCATCGTCAAAATCGAAGGACCTAAGTCAAAGCCGAAGCCGTTTGTTTCCAGTCGGTTCAACTTGCCGCCTAAATGGTGATTTTTTTCATATAATGATACATCAAAGCCATTTTGGGCTAATGAGACCGCCGCTGATAGACCACCAAGTCCGCCGCCGATCACTACAACTGTTTTTTTCTCTTTCATTGAATTGCTCCTCGTTTGCTTTAATGAACGTCCCTATTTAGCCAAACCTTCTCGTCAAAACAGACGGTTGTGTCTCACTGCAACTGCGTGTCTTGACACTGTTTTGGTATTGACGACTTAAATCAAAGGATCGTTTTTCTAGATAATTCTATAGTATCACACCTTTGAAAAAATGACGGAGATGAGCCTAGCGCCCATGGGATGACAGGAAAGCCTTCAAGCGTTCGCCAACTTCACACGAAACACATATTGACCACATATTCGGCTAACCTTCTTCCTGTATACTTTCGCATATCAAAGGAGGAATTTTATGAACTTTTTTACTCGTATCATCAAAAGTATCACCAGTCTCAAAAAACGAACCGCAATCATTGGCGGGTTGTTTCTGGTCGTCTCAACGTTTTTGATCACGGCGAGGCTGACCCAATACGAACTGCAAAAAGTATTGGAAAATGTCCAAGAAGACTTGAATTCAATAGTAACCATCGAGCTGGATTATGAGAAAATCCTTCAGTCCATGTATTCCGGCGATCTGCAATCTGGTACCGATGTGTTGAATGAAGAATTGCTGGAGAAAATTGAAAAATCCAGTTATGTCGAAGATTTTTCCGTCAGCGCTGCGACCCAGCTATTCACCCAGTATGCTGACCGGACACCAAAACATGAAGACAAGGTGCCGGGAGGTATAATCGAACCTTCCAATGAAATCGAAATTTATGACAGCAACGATCCTGAATTAGCAAAATACAATCTGCAGATCATTGAGGGCGATCTTACTACCAATAACAAAGAGACTTATCCAATCATGGTCTCGAAAAAGTATGCGGAAAAACACAAACTAAGCATTGGTGACCCTTTAACGTTGGATTTCAATTCGGGTTTCGATGAAGAACAAGAAGCTTTGAAAAAAAGCGGAGTTATCACTGGTATTTATGAGTTAGCTGCCAATAGTCCTCGCCCCCACAAAGATAATGAAGAGCGGTTATTTTTTTCGACACGAAGGGTTCTCAAAGAAGTCAAAGAACTGCAATTTGGTGAAAACACTCCTTTGATGGCGGGTTATGACAAAATCAAAGTCAGCTTGAAAGATCCGATGGATACTCAAAAGTTCTTGAATGAATTAGATGCTGAAAACAGTAAATACCAGCAGGTCGCATTCAAAAGCTCCTACGAGCAATACAAAACGATCCAATCAATGATTACAGATTTTTCTTCGATCTTGAACTTCATTCAGCTTTTCTTGATCCTTTTTGCCTTGATCGTCATCGGGTTGATTATGATGCTCTCGTTACGAGAGCGTAAATACGAAGTCGGCTTGTTACTGTCATTGGGAGAAACAAAAATCAACATCCTTTTGCAGATGTTCTTAGAAGTCGCAATCGTTTTGGTCGTCAGCTTCGGTATCAGTTTCGCCTTATCCACCACAGTGATCGCACCTCAAGCAAGTGCAGTCGTCAATGAACAAATGCAAGCTTCTATGGGGGAACTTAGTGACAATAGCAGCTTAAGCATGCCGCGAGGAGACAATTATGTGGAAGATGAAAGCACCAAACTCAACACCGAGGTCTCTATCCAGCAAACTGATTTCAAAGAGTCGCTCATTTTTTCTTCAGTCATCTTTTCATTATTGGCAGTCATCACTTGTGTCACAACGATCCTGCCAACTATGAAGATCATTAAGAGAAGTCCCAAAGAGATCTTGTCCAATAACGAATAAGCAAAATGTTAAAAAAAGTTAAAAATACCTATTTTTTTAAAGAAACCTTCACAGATTTGATGAATACTAAAGGAGAAGATCAAATGCTCAAAATTACAGATATCAGTTACTCATACAAAGATGAGACTATTTTGCAAAATGTCAGTCAAGTGTTTGACGCTGGCAAGATCCACACGATTATTGGTCAATCTGGTGTCGGAAAAAGCACTTTTTTGTCTTTGATTTCCGGTCTTGAATTTTTGCAAAGCGGTTCAATCGAGTTCAAAGGCCAGTCAATGACGAATTTAGTCTCCTATCGCCGGCAAATCAGTTACATTTTCCAGTCCCTCAACTTGATCCCTTATTTGTCACCGTTGGAAAACATCACGATCGCCACAACTATCCACAAAGTTAAAAACCCTCAGTCTCCCAGCAGCTATTTAAACAAAGTAGGGATTTGTGGCGACATACAGCACAAAAAATGTCACCAGTTGTCTGGGGGACAACAGCAGCGGGTGGCAATCGCCCGAGCTCTCGCCTTAGATTCTGATCTGATCATCGCCGATGAGCCGACTGGCAGCTTGGATCTGGCAAACAGTGAAAATGTCATGACGATCTTTAAGGACTTGCGGGATGCAGGCAAGTGTATCATCATCGTCAGCCATGACTTAACTTTTAAAGAAATCTCAGACTATGTATATACGATCAAAAACGGACGATTGACCCTTCTGTAGTAATAGAAAGGAGTAATCCATGGCCACAGAAATTCTTCTTATTGAAGATACCGATGAAATCAGAAGAGGCATCCAGTTGAGTTTACAAAAAGAAGGCTATCAAGTCACAGCCTTTGATGAAGCGGAAGCTGCTTTGAACGCCCTAGAGACAAAAACTTTCGCTTTGATTTTACTCGATTTGATGTTACCTAAAATGAGCGGAGAAACGTTTTTAAATGAGTTAGGCGAAAACAACCCGATCCCGGTGATCGTGATCAGCGCATTGAACGATGAATTCACTCAGATCAACCTTTACAGCAAGCGGATCGATGATTATGTAATCAAACCTTTTTCTACCAACATCCTCGCTTTAAAAATCGATGCGATTTTGCGCAGAGTCGGTCACAAAGAAAATGCGGCGGTCACGTATAACGACTTGACATTGGAGATCAATAACTATCAAGTTCACAGGCAAGGCCAGCCGATCGAATTGACTTCAAAAGAATTTGAGCTCTTGCAAATGATGCTCTTAAGTCAAGGAAAAGTCTTTTCCCGTGAAGAATTTTTAGACACAATTTGGGGCTATGACTCCTTTGTCGACTCTAGGGCGATCGATGTTCACATTAAAAACCTCCGTAGCAAATTAGGCAAAGACATCATCCAAACTGTTAAAGGGATCGGGTACCGAATTGAAAAAGAAACGAATTAAATGGAAAACGACTCGCATCATCTGCTTCTTTACATTGACAATGTCATTCGTGACTTTTGTGAGCGTGATAGGTTTTTTCTTACTAAATATCGGTCCTCGGATCGAAATGAAACAACAAGCGGTCTTTGACACTGTAGTCCGGGAAATTTTTGATATTGTCAATGACGATGAACTTTCTTTCCAACGTTTGGACAGTTATCGAATCGATGGCTATACCATAATCATTTTTGATGCCCAGCAAAATACCATCTATCCCATCCAGCAACCCATCACCGCGAAAAATGGTGAGCTGATCCATCTCACCAATGGTTATCAATCGACGTTTGACACTAATGGCTACAAAGTTTACGTTAGTTACCCTGTCCAAATCAGTGCCGTCGATGTAAAAGAGATCATTTGGCTAGCAACGCCTTTTGTTTTGCTGCTAGTTAGCCTATTGACCTTGGCTGGAAGCGGCTTGTATACCTACTTATATCGAAACGAAAAGAGCAAACTGGCGTCTGTCTTCCACATGATGGAAAAAAATATTCCGTATGAGGAGATTCATGACGTAAATACCATGATCAAATTGCATGATTATCTAGTGATCGAAACTCAAGTAACTGCCCTATATCAACAACTCCAATGTGCCCAGCGGGCCGCCTTGGAACAAGTTCAGCAGATCAAACAGCTGGAGTTAGAGAAAAAAACATTGCTAGAAGGATTCACCCATGAGATGAAAACACCGATCATGGCAAGCCAACTGCTATTAGCGAATGTCAGAGATGACTCTTTATCTGAAGAACAGCAAGAGTCCCTTCTAGCCACAGAAAATGAATTGAAAAAGCTGCAGCAGTTGATCAAAGAAATCCTGTTCGTTTTTCACAACCAACAGGCCCATGACGACCAACCACTTTCTGTGCGGGAAATGATCGATCACTTGATCGAAGAATATGAAGTTTTATGGAGTGATAAAGGTTTGCGGATCGAAATTGATCAACAACAAGAGCTGACGTTTTTCTACCACCCGAAATTGGCAAAGAAAATTTTCTCAAACCTTTTGAGCAATGCGATTTTTCATTCCCCACCCAACAGCGTCGTCACGATCATTCTTACTAACAAACAATTAACGATCAAAAACCCTATCAAAAAAACTGGGCCGCTGAAACACTCAGATTTGGCCAAACCCTTCTTCTCTTATGGAGAAGAAGCTGGTACAGGTTTAGGTCTGTATATCGTCAAAACAATGCTAAAACACTCGCACTATGGTTTTACATTTGATTGTCAAAAAGATTTCACCGTATCCATATATAAAAAACAGGACTAAGCCGCTGTACATGTCCTCTTTTATTTTTTATAACAAAAGATATTGTATATTCTCGACTTTATTGACTGATTCATCAACGAAAAAAAGTTCTTCGTATGGATGCGAAAAAACGCGTTTGAGACTCCATGAGAAATCAAGTACATTGGATGTAACGAAAGTCCTCGTTGATACTGCGACTGCAAAACGCTCCTGTAAATACGAGTGCCTCCTGTCAGATACCCAGTTGCCGCAAATGCTTTCGATGATCGAATCAAATAGGTTTCACTACAAGTCAACTATAATGAAGGAGTATTGATATGAACTTAAAAACGATTCAATCAGCTGAAGAATATTTAAACTTTTTCGATGAAGAATTTATTCATTCTAGCTGTTCTAGCGAAGACCCTAAGATCTTTAACTTTTATTTATCCTTGCGCCAACGTTTTCTAAACATCTACAACGACTCCGATAATAGTTTTTTCCAAAAGATGTCGTTGTTGCTGGACATTGATGCTCAGTTGCAGATCTTAAAAGAGCTGTACAACTTAAAAAAAAGTGCTTTAAACGAATACACGCAAGAAGAGATCATTCAGCTGACTGTCAAAGACAAAACCTGTTTTTATCGGGAATTGACCGGAATTCAACTGAATCAAAAAGCTCCTTGGAGCTTGATTTATTTAAGCGAAGCACAGTAAATAGCTAAACTGGTTCTCCCTAACTCATTTGTTTTAAAAGGCTTGTACTCACTATCATTGACACTTCCCCATCCCCAAAATCGATGTTTTTTGTGTAAAAACAAGCCTTTAAAACCAAAGCCCAATTCCTTGACTGCTAGATAGTTTGAAGGAACTGGGCTTTGCTTATGCTATTCGTATAGAATTGGAATAGACCATTTCTAGCGACTCTTCATAATTGCAGATGAAGAGAAATTAGAAGAGGTCTTTTAGCGCGAACTGTCGCGTGACATCCGGGTTGATTCTTTCCAATAGCCGATTCCAATCAGAGGAAGAAGGAATCGTTTTGAAGACAATGCATTCGATGGTATCGCGAAAAGCGGACGCATGCTCTGCATAGTTCGTTACTATCAGGTCGATCTGATTTTGCTTCAAATAGTGGGGGGTGACTTCGCCAGAATCCGGATAAAATACTCGGTGAGAGCAGCTGAAATACCGATTGGACCACCCTTCAATGTACTGAACGATATGGTGATTGCCCTCGAAAATAAAGGCAATGTTTTTTCGGGGAAACCAATAGCGCTCACGAACAGACTCGATATAAATAACTAAATTCGCGCAAAAATCCGGCAAATATTGAGGAGAATACAACTCTTGATAAAAAGGATTGTTCTCTAAGAATCGTTGATAAAAAGCAAATTCTTTCGGAAATGTTTTACGAATAAAAGTATTGACGTCCCAAATATTGCGATTCGCTGAAGTCGATAAGCATTCCCTCAATTTAGCAGTAGTAAAAAAAGATTCAATCAAAATCAAATCATTTTTTTGGTTTGGACTGGTGACATTCAAGAGTTGATAAAAACTGTTGGTCAATTCGCGAATTTTTGGCCAGTGATTATACGAGAGACAGAATTTTTGCTCTACGATGACATTTTGCAATTTCCTTTTAGTGATAATACTCACAAACAAAAAGACCAACTCATCGTGAGGAAACTGAAACTCAAAATACTTGTCTATCACTTCATTGATCCGTTGAAAGTGCATCAGTTGGATACTATGTCTCAAAGCATGGTATAACTCTTCTTTTACCTGAATCCTTTGCCCTTGTAAAAATCGCTCGATCGAAATATGCAGCAGATAACTGTATTGAGAAAATGAGGCGGTATGATAGCTATTTTTTTCAAACATCCCACTGATTTCAGTGACTGCCTGTTGAACCGCTACCGTCGGAAAAACCGTGTGAGGGGTAATGTCTGTCTCGTAGAAAAAGGTACAGAAGAAATTCCGAATATCTGCTTCCTCGCCTACGATATTCACAGGATCCAGTGTTAAGGTCAAATCAAAATGAGTAAGCTGTTGATGGATACGCCGCAAATATTTCGATAAGGTGCTTTTAGATAGAAAAAGACAGTCGGTCCACTCATCAATAGATTTCAACTCACCCATAAAAATATTTTCCAGCATAAGAAACAAGGGCTCATTCGCTAGCAGGGATGCTTTTTTCTTTTCATAACTTGGGTAGTTGTTCAATTCAAATAAATACCCTTGATTCGTCGAAGAGATTTGCAATAAGCCAGCAAAGTACTCATTGATTCCGCCAATATCTTTTCCAATCGTTCTTGTAGTACTTTCTGTGACTTCTGCCAAGCTACTCGCAC
Organism: Danaus melanippus; assembly: GCA_010014825.2. Taxonomy (NCBI): domain Eukaryota; kingdom Metazoa; phylum Arthropoda; class Insecta; order Lepidoptera; family Nymphalidae; genus Danaus; species Danaus melanippus. The sequence continues at coordinate 58,449 of JAAAKD020028771.1, forward strand.
TGCAGATCTCACTTTTTTCAAAGGCATTGAGAATCTGGAACCATCTAGCCGTTGATTTATTTGTGACAAAACTTAACTGGAAATTCTTCAAAAATAAGCTCCTTACTGAAAAACATCGTTTTTACTGATTTGCGCAAGAAGGCGCCTAGGAGATGTCATTATACCGGGTTTTCTTTCAGCTAAAAAATTTGTTTTTTCATAGACGGGTGAAAAAAGTTGCTTTCCCCCATTCTGTTGTACAACAATAATTGTAACTATTGATTAAAATAGTGCAAGGAATTTGCGTTTATTTAAGAAAAATAGTAAATTTCAGGATGGTTCTTTGATTTGACAGTCAAAACTCTTTCAGTTGATACATATCTGACAACAAAGGAGGCAACTTTTGGCTATCATGGAAATTGCATGAAAGCTCCGTTTTAGCGTCAGATTGCTTCCAAGAGTTGCTTTGCGTTATTCTTGCTAAAAGGCCATCGATGACCGACACAAACCAAAGGATTGCACACCTTTTTTATAAATGGCTATTTTATATGATGGGAGACTACTATGAAAACATTTCAATTAAAATTCATGAAAAATCGTTCTCTTGTTCGTTGGTTACAATTATTAGATGAATTTGAAAAAAATCCCACTTGTACTCTTAACGACTTGGCTAAAATAACCAAAAGTAGTACGCGGACGGTTATCTCAGATATCGCTAGTATTCGGAACTATTTTAGTGACTCAATCGAAATCCATGCGGCTAAAGTCGGGTATTTCTTCGAAGAGCTTGATCACGAATCTTATCGCAGAAAAAAACAAGCCATGGTCAAGGATGAACCAATTTTTTTGATTTTCGAAAGTATCTTTTTTAATGAGGTCCAATCATTGATGGATTGGAGCCTTTCACTCAACCTTTCTGAGCAGTCATTGCTTAGTTATTTTAAAAAAATCGAAATTTACTTACATCCTTTTAACCTTCGTCTTAAGACTAATCCAGTGACATTTGCAGGATCTGAAATTGATATTCGTAAATTTTTTTGTCTTTTTTACTATGAGTCTGACATCAACATCAACACGATATTTCCTTCAATCAATGTACAAGAAGCGATCAAGGAGATCACTGCTCTTCTGCAAGCAAAACAAATGCAGTCTTCTTCCTTCTCCTATTTTGCCTATGTTCTTTACATCAGCATCGAGCGCAGCAAACGAGGTCTTTTGGCAAAACCATCTTCTGAGCTCTATGAACTGATCAAGGGCACCTCTAAAAACTACCTTGAAATGAATAAAAAGTCTCCACATGTGCGATAATAGAATTATCAAATGGATGGAGGCTTTTATTATGAACTTTGACTTATTTGGAGAAAACAAGGTCTTTGAG
>JAAAKD020029137.1:0-13812 GCA_010014825.2 Danaus melanippus
GCCGCCTGCCTGACATCAACCCTCTTTGGGAATGCATTAATCAGTGATGTCTAAATACTCTTAGAAAGTACATATGACTCGGAAAAATCACATTGGTACTTGCCGGGATTCGAACCCGCGCCCTCATACATGAGAGGCGGGCCTTTTAACCACTAGGCCACCACTGATTACGTTACGTTCAAGTACATATATTATATATCTATTCATGAGAGTTTCATCTTGTGTTACCATCGTTGACGAAATCAAAATGTATTTATAACTCATTCGATCTCGCTTTTATCTTAAATAAAACTATTATAAAACTTATAATTTAACTTACCTATCTCAAGCCTGTAGACAACTTTGGTATTATAATTAAGTATAATATCCTTGAAAATATAATTACAATCATGGTTACTATAAATATTAATGAAGTTTCCCTAATCTATTCGGTTTTATCAAGATGAGTCTCAAGTGGCAAATACTGCTTCCTTAATACAATATTAATTAAAAGTTATATGAATACCGAGAAAATCATTACATGGCTTTACTCCTTTTTTTTTAAAGGGAAAATCTTCAAATGACTCCTCTTGCCTGGGTGGGGCAAGAGGGATTGTCAGACTCCTACTGACTAAAAACCCCCCGTACCTACTCCTGCTCCGAGCCAGGCCGCGGTACATCATTTCGCTTACACCCGTGACCCGGCCTGGCATCGGCTCTAGGGCCTCATCTGTGGTGGCCTAATGGCTCTTTGAGGCGCGCGCAGTACGCTTTACGCGCGCGGTATGCTTTACTCCTAGGAAACAAAGTTAAAACCATTTGATACTTAAATTTAAAAAAAACATGTATAATGCCTTGTTTCTTTGATATAGACTTTTTAAACTACATACAGATATTATTTTTATCAAGAATATTTTTTGTACAAAAGTTTTTTGTTTGTATAAATGAATAATTGGACTGGGCGAAGGAGGTTCTGTGATGTGATAAATTATAATGAATTTCCAACAAGCCTGAAGATGTTTTATAGGAAGAAAGGATGTCAAGATCGTGTTTCATGATGCTGTGTAGTTACACATTAAGCTACATGAATCTTTACTTTCAAAATAAAAGTTTTTTTAGTCCAAAATAAATTATAAGTCAACATTATAATTTACAAATATGTCTTGTAGTCGCTTGACGTATATTTGTTACTCCCTTTGATATTAAATAGTTACAATAGATGAATTATGTAGGGTGGCAACCAGAACCATAGCAGAATTGCCCTGCGGGCCCTGTGGCTTAGCAAAAGAGCGAAGCGCAAGACAGCCGTGGGGTTTTAGTCAATAGTGCGTCCTTTTAAGGACGAGAGTCCGACATAACTCTCCTTGTTTTCCTCCCCAAGCAAGAGAATATGCATTAAGCATTTCCCTAAGGAAAAAAAGGGTGGCAACCAGAGGTTCCAGGAAATCTACGAAACTTACTTATATGTAAGTATATTATAATGAGAATTACATATTAAAACATATAACCCATACCTAACACTAGATGATCACCTCAATGTTGGGATAGCAATACTATTCCATGGCTTGTGTGGTATCAGGAATCTTCTGGTTCACACGATATGGTGCTCGTTTCGCGGAATCAGCAGCGTCACTCGTTGTTTGATATTTTATCCAAACAACAAAGTTGCTCCAGCGATGTTCATTTATTTTTTAATATATCATTATTTTTATTATTATTATTATTTTATTTTTTATATTATTTGTTCATTTATTTATTATTTTATGCAAAATGATCAGCGCCAAAATAAAAAGTTGCTCATTTGTAATATTTGCAAAGTGTCAGCACATTAACTTTTATCTTGTCCGCATAAAATTTTATTGAAAAGTTTTAATTTTATTATTTTTTTTTGTTATGGAAATAAGTATAACAAATAAATAACTAGAAATGTATCCTTTATATTATAATATTATTAACTGTTAAAGTAATTTAGGAGTTCACGCTAAAAGATGTCTTCAAAATGAGTAAATTCTTAATAAAAAGTTTCATAAACTTTTGTATTATTTAGACCTGAATATTATTAATTAAATTCAGGCCTGACAACGTTCAATAACGTCAAATATAATTTATCCTCGAAGTTAAAATCAATAAGGGAATTTGAATCGTAAAGTTCAATTGGATTAAAGGTAATAGCATTTTAATAGATAATGACTACATCAGTTATATGTTTATATTTATATATGAATATGTAAACTGAATACATGATGTAATTATGTAGTTACTTTGTAATTAAATATATTGGTATAATTAATTTAAATTTGACGTGTTAATATATCACATATAGTGTTTAATTTATTCATTTCGTTTCTGAAATCAATTGATTTTTCAATGCTAAAGTAACTCCGTATTTCTTTAGTACCTCCCTATCTCTCACACACACACATATACCTAAACGCACCTACTTACGCATAAACACACACCCACGCCTCTCTTTTTGAAGGAGGGTTAAAAAGTGCTTATTAAAATAAGTAGTTTTTAAATTGTATGATTTTGAATTCATTTGAAAAATGATTTAAAAACTATTTTTGTTAAGATTTACACTTCACAGATAGAAAGCTTAAAATTATGAATCCGAGAAGTACTTTTTTTACTCATCTACAACATTACGCACTATAGTATATATTACGGAAAGACTTAAGCTAATGATCAATCATCACAATCTCGTTGAATAGCATTTCCCTGGCTTTCGACATTATTATATAATATTTCAAATTTGTTCAGACATCCGCCAAACACGATGTCTTAGCAAAAAATGTAAAAATGATGAGGTTGGCACTCAATCAGAATTCTCCTGACGTGTCTTTTTGTCAAATACAATTTTTAACCGTCGTCATTTTCGGATCATCGTATTGTTTGCGACATATCACGTGGCACATTATTTATTACACATTACTCAGATATCTTCAAAGGGACATCGTCAGTTTTAAAAGTGGCCATTAAACATACAAAATTAAATTTTATTGCTTCAGTGTCGTTTAATTAGCATTTGTTGTGATATACTATTAGAATTATTGGACTATGTATATTTTGCAATCAAATTAGTTTTATTTTTTTTATGTTACTTATTATTCAGTCATATTTTGGGCTCAGGTACGTGTTGTCATATTGTATGATGCCTATCTGTAAAAGATTAATATGTCACGAAGTATAAAAAGATATACTGTACATCAACTTCAAACCTGAAGAACGATCAAATATTAGATTTCGTTAAATGAATATTAAAAAAATTTTTCTACCTCCTAAAACTTACACGACAGACGGATATTTTCGGTTTGCAGACAGCTAAGGCAAATTTGATAAAAGGTTCATTGCCTCCTCTTAAAATAAATATAGAGAAATGTTTATTTCCCTTTTCATATCAAGGATTTCTTTTTATTGTTTTCGTATATAAATCTGAAATATATTCATTATTCGTCTACTTTTACTCTCCATACTTCTGTATAGATTACTTCTGTCGGCCTTGATCTCACTATTGTGGGAATAAGTATCGATAAACATGGATATAGTATCATATATTATTGAGATAATGCAACTGAGTGGGAGATGAATGTGATCGGGACCACAAATGATTTTAGTTTTGATAGTTCTCTTTATCTTTAAACCATTAACTAATTCTCAATAATGGATATAACAAAAAGTGCCACAAACTCGTAACAAAGTTGGACAATCAAGAGGCGTGGTTTGATTACACAAAGGCAAATTAGATTTCTCTTTTGTTAATCGTATGAAATTGGAAGCTTTGTGAAAACTACGTAACTTGTTACTATTCGTTAGTTACTCTTTATAGGTCTTGTGATTAAAATTCCAATTACGATAAAATTATTATCAGGATTTTGAGGTGTAAGCCTGTGTAACCTATGAATTTTATAGGTTTATGTCGAGTAGTCAATCATGTTTTTTCTTTGTTTCAAACGTGTAAAAGGGCTTATTTTTCATTATGATAATAAATTTTGTGTGTTTTTTCTCAGTATATTTTATTTTTGTGAGCGAACTTTGATGTTTTCGTGAACATCTGTTCCATAAATCTGTACGACACTTCACAAGCTGCAAATTATATTTACAAGAAGACGCTTAAGACTCAACCAAGTTATCTAAATTTAGACTTGTTTGAATTGTTTGGCCCAAAATTTAATGAAAACATTATTTATAACACAATTTCGTAACGAATTAATTAATTAATTTAAGAATTCATCTCTTTTAGTAAACACGGTTATTGCTAAATAATTCATACTATATCTAAAAAATAATAAAATGAAAAGTATGTTAGTTAAATTCATTGATTTATGAAGCCTTAATGTAGCAAGAAGTATACATATATGTATATAAGCAAATGCATTTATAATTATATCAATTTAAATTACGATGAACATTTTATACCGGATCCTCTAAGTACACACAGATAGAGACAAGGACATTATTATATACGCGTAATGTAAATTGCCTCGTTAGCCTGAAATTAGGTTGGCACAATACCCAAAACGAAACGTTAGAATAATTATGAAAGCGGGTAATATTACATTCAAATTTGTATATTTAAATACGAATCGTAGGATTCATTGAGAATAGAATCTTTTAATCTGTATTTAGTTTTCATTTGCGATTATTGGCGGTGAAATTATCAATCTGTTTTACTATTTTAATTTGTTCCGTAACACTGACTACAAAGTTAAAAAAAAATTGCTACTATTTTTCCGGATTTATTTGTTAGTATTTTAGTATATTGTAGCCTAGGGTAACAAGTGATAAGATGAAAAAACTAAAATTAATAATGCCAAAAAGCTATGCATATTTAATGGTTATTAAATAAAAATAAGTCAATTCATATTTTTGTTTCACAATTGATAAGTGTAGAACGAAAATTTATATGTACCTAATTGAGTACAACATAAAAACTCCTATAGTAAGAAATGTTAATGGTTTTCCGATATCCAGTTCAGAAAACGTTATTTTGGGTAATCCTTAAAATATCAAAGACACGCAATGAGATTGAATCTAATAATTCGTATTTAATCATCTCAGTATATTTTGAGGCTTCAGGTAAATTTGAATAATAACGAGTCATTGAGTTTAAATCAAAAGTAATATTATACGTCAGAAATTGTTATTTTATTGTATCTTTTGATTATTTTTTTTTTATGTTCACTTCTTTTATAATTATTTAAGCGAGTTAATGTTAGTTTCAAATCACAACATGTTTATTTACTTACAACTCTCCATTAAATGTTTTTAAGCCGGTAATATTTTCCGAGAAATTTATAATCACTAATAATTCAGCTTTTCTTAAAACTGTTTTATTTTAGCCACAAAAAAATCGATTAGGCAAAACTTTTGAGCCAATGTCATCAGACTGATTAAAGTGTTAAATATAGCTAGCTATAATATCTTGAACAATTTCAAGTGTTTCAAATACCATAAATTATGTTTACTGAATCATTTAAAAGTATACTGAGATATATTTCTCAGCAAACTTACAAATTTTGGAGATGGATAGATCAAAAAGTTAGATTTTAACAATTCGTAGTCTTTAGTTCAACGTAAATATAGAATATTTATGGCTAGAAATAACTTTATAGCAGTCGAGAATGCAGCTTGGTGCACGTTCGCAAAATGCTAATTTTACGAATGCTCTACGGTCATTGTGCTGGTTGAGTCGATACATCGCACCGCTAATCGATGCTGGCGCCAATTGGACCGAATGTTTAATCTTACCCAAATGATGCATAACATTACACTGAATGAATAATTAATCTTTAGTTTACTACACCTCGTCTCACTAGCGTCTGCTGTAAGATTTTTCTCGACATGTTTCTCTTAATTTTTATATATTAAACCCTTTTTGCGAGATATTTTTTTCATTTCTAATATCATTCTAAAGTAATATCTCTATTAATATGCAAGACTTCAATTTGAATCATTTTTTAATTGTTTTCTGTTTTCTTATTTGTATATACAATTAACTATTTGTATATACAATTAATTAAAAGAAAAACATATTGAGATATAAGACTTTCGATAGTATTCCTTTAAACATTATATTACATATATATGTTTAATAAATATGTTTTTAAATCATTCAAAAACCAAGACTTAGACTTTAATATAAGTATCTATGATAATAAACTATTTGATTAAAAAGTTAATGGTTAACCTGAATATACACATTTCAAGTTTTGGAGAATGTAAACTAATTGTTCCGTAGAACCTCAATTGAGATACTTGTATTTACTTAATTATTAATTTCAACGTGAATAGTCCCTGTTAATTGCTAAATTTCCTTTACCATAGTTAAGTTATCTGTTGTATTCTTGTTATTGCAGGTCTTATATATTTTAACTTCATTTTGAAGCAAAAGGAATAATTCTATTTCTTACATGGCATAATGAAATTTCTCTCGCTTATTTCTCAATAGATTCATAATAGTTCGTCAATTCACACTTAATGATAGAATAATATATAATGGAATATATCAATCCTTAATAACTATTTTAATTACTTTACGCATCATTAGTTTCTGTAATAACAGTATTAGTTAACACACCCCTCCATTAATTATATAATGGCTTCAGTTTTAGGTCATATTTGAGTTGGGTTGCGGATGGTGGTGACATAATAAGGGGTTGACAGTTTGATTGGATACATCCTGTATGTACTTTAAAGTCCAATGGGAACAGGAGATTATTGAAAACGTTTATTCATTTTATTATTACAATCATTCGAATGCCACGATCAATGTTTATACAACTTCTACATTTTCATAAGCCTTTCAAATAAAGGTTGTATCAATCTTACCGTTCAGCTGGTTTGCGATTAAGAAAAAAGATATTATTTTCTTTCATTCCGCTGATCTCGGTGAATAGGTTGGTGTATTTTCATATTGGTTAACTATTATTACATTTATTAAAACCAATTTAAAATCAGAACTTTTAATTAGATTATTTATGTGACGGTCTCATAAATATGTAACAACTAGATTTTCTAACATTTATGGCTACCATGCAATTTAACGTTCTTTCCTTTTATTAAGGATTTAAGCTAAAGCTTGTTGTTTAAGCGATTATTAACTTTTATTCTACTAGGGTGAAAACTTCAATTTATTACTTAGAGTATATAAATATTACCTAGTCCGCTATAATAAGTTGCATTTCATATGTGATTTATTCAGTCATGTCTTTTATCTTACTATGCTCTGTCATCCGAAGTGAATGCTATGCATATTCAAATATTAAACCTACTCGCTTAAAATACATCCATTCTCTTTGATATAAAAATGAAAAATTCTTTTAAATTTACCTTAACTTCACGTATTTTTGTTCTATCATTAAATTTACGCCGTGGAGATAAAGACATACAAAGTCTTTTTGTTCAAAGATATATGATATAAAGAAGGCGGAGTATCTATTTAACTTAGTGTTTCCATGGAGTAATAAGGAAAACGGGAGAACGTCAGTTCATGCCTCGGTTGTCTTGTTAGTATTTGTTATTAATCTTTAATTAAACTTCTCATTTATCTGTATATTCAAACAGATAATGCTGAATCAAAACGGATGTTTTCATTTTTTATTCATTCTGAATATTAATCGGGTTTATTAAGTGAAAGAAATAGTTATTAATAATGTGTCATGGACCTTGAAATTTCAGACCGCTGCTAGGACTGCTAACTTGATCCAAAAAGAGCCATCATAGACAGTAATCGATCGAGATCAAAGACATCAAATGGTTCATTACAAAAGATAATATTGTGTAAATTTTGGTACTTTTCACAAAAAAATAACTTTTCTCTCTGTTATTGTATCGTAATTTTATATGAGAAAGAAAAACTATATCTAATTTAATTCAAACGACTATTAAAACATCAGAAGCTATCGGAAACAGCTAGTGGAAAACAAAATAATTTCATTACAGGAATTTGTTTCCTTCAATCAAAACTGTACTGGAAAATCGTAACAAAAACAGTAGTGTCTTTTTTGCAAAATAGAGTGTCGCCAGCACTTTATTTTTTTATGGCAAGGGTGGCGAATGATAAACCGATTTGGGAACTTTTAGGCTCGCGACTTGACGTTTATTCTATGCGTATTTTAGCGAAACGAAGTAACAGATTTAGTAAAAAATATATATAAAAAAAAATATATAAATATTGGTTCGTAAATAAAGACAAAATTAATAACGCCGTCTTCTTAAATTTACTTTACAGTCGATTAGTACTATATCATGATTTACGAATTATTTTGTATTTTTTCGTTTATGAAAGGGTAATGTATAACATATTGTTAGAGAAAGAAATCAGTATTTATAGACAGTAATTATGTTTTTTAATAATGGTTCTGTAATGAAAGTTTTGTACTGAATTTATGGCCGTATAATTTCGGTAGCAGACAAATAGAGATCTTTGTAAATTAGAAGGAGTTCATAAGTCATGTGGGTTCCTAATAAAATTTTATAAGTTTACAAGCGCACTAAGAAGTTATTTAACAAAAAAAATATAATTTGTTTTAAATTCCATGACGATCCTTTGTTTTTTGCTTGTAATTTGTGAGAATGTGAAATTGAAAAAAAACTTGAGCGTTGGATTGTAAATACTCACGTGTGCCATCGAAGCGTGTTGCTATAGTGTCGAGGAAGGTGTTTTGGGGCGCAAGGAGCCCCTTGCGAACCGGCATTACCCCGCGCCGCGCCCCTCGCGCTTATCCTGTAACAGCAATAAATAATTAAGCTTAAGAAATCGAAATTTTACGACGAAGATAATTTGTTTCTGTGTTTGGGTAACGGATTTGAGTATATAAGTTGAAGATTTATCTTTGGTATAATCTACCAATGATCGTAAATAAGCGTCTGAGCCTTTAATTCTGTCTGGAAGGGGTTATTTTTAATTAAAATCTTGATCTCTTCAAAGATGTCTTGGTTTTAATAATAAAATTAAGCTACAATCTAACATTTACTCTAATCACATATTTGTGATACATATGTATATATATGTATATTTGAATAGTACAAAGGTCATATTTAACATATTAATGTAATGTTTTATTTAAATGTAGGGACGTTTAAAAGCTGTAATATATAAGTAGACCTTCTGTATTCCGGTCTGATATTTTGTGATTTTAGTTCTCATGCCTCGAATGTCGCGTTGTGACTGTTTTTAAGACAATGCGAAAGAAAAAATGTTTCAACGTATTGTTAATGTATGAATGCAGAGGTTTCTGTTATTCTTATTTTCTGTGTTTGCATTTCATATTTTTATTTCTTTTTAATATTCAGCCATCACTTTATGAATTCGAATAACTTCTTATATCTCAATAAATGATAATTTTTCTCTTTTCAAACTTTAACAACAGTACATGTGAAAGCAAAATTGAAAATTAAATCTGAATGAAAGAAAAATCTTCTCAAAGTAATAAGATACGGTTTCAGGGGGGATATATTTTGCGAGTGTGTTCATTTATTGATATTAGTAAAGTATGATTACTTTTTTAGGACGAAAATTTTCTGAAGGCAATGGAAATTAATTTATAAGCTATTTTTAACTTTATATTACAGAAGTTCTAGGTAAATATGTACATACATGCGTCGTTTAGAAAATACGCTGATGATAATACATCATAATGAAATCAATTACAGGTTACACATTAATAATAATTAATAATTATTAATTACTTATTTTTTCTCAATTAAGGACTATAGATTTAAGTTATGTTTTAAAATCCAAGACTTGGTCGAGGTAAAACGTTTCTAAACAATTTATAATTTATTTAATGCTCAGCTAATCAGAACCATTTAATCTGACAGTAAAGAGGTATGTGGAGTTGAATTATACCTAGCTATCCCTATATATATATTAAAATTAAAATGAGAATACAACAATGGGTTGTAATTGTTTAGTTGAACTGAGCTGAAGAATTTAATAAGCTGGTAATTTTACGAGTTATTTATTTTTTTGAAAGCCAGTTTAATATAATAATAATCCGATACAAATTCTAATTAAACACGAACTGCCACCATCCTCGTTTTCATTAGTCGTTTTATAAATCTTCTCGTGTAATGAAATCTCTATTTAAGGTGACCCATAAATGGAACGTTAGAATATGCTAGCAGTCTTTCCACCTTCTCGTAAATTTTTTATGTTTCATAAATGCTGTAATAAATATGAATTAATGGGTTTTCTAGGTTGTGCCCTTTTGTTAGACATTTTCCTATAGCACGAGTCGTTGGATACGCTGATTGAAACAATAAAAACAAGCGTAAATCTATCAATACCGACTTGAATATTGATAGTAACCGGTCCCAAACTGTATCTTTAAACGTGGCAAGTAAATCAAGTATGTGTGTATTGCTGTTTCTTAACAACGGAAAACGTTAATTTATCATGTATATATATACGATTTATATATAGTCTGTGTATATACGATAAATATTAAAATGGTATATAAACTTTTTGCATCAAATTTCATTCTTTAAGTTTTGCTACTTATTCGAATATTCACTATGCAGACTTTTCCACTTTATACCTTTTATATTTGAATAAGAAAAAATACAGTGTAAATCTAATTAAAGATTGAAATTCGTAGTATGTTAAAATGATTATTTCTACATCTAACGAGAAATGCTGCAGTTTGAGTAAACATAAAAAAAAAGCAATTTATTCTGACCAGCAATTTGAATAAAGTTTTCTATGCTGAAGTTCTCGTTACCAAAAATTTTATTTTTATAGGTTTCACTGAGCTTTATTTAGTTTATAGTGAGTTTCAATTTTAACTTATATTCATATTGTTGATGAAAAATAATTTAATTATTGCTGAAATAATATTTATTGCACCAGCAATGATTTCTAATTAAAATATAAAATAACAGTATACCATAATTTATTATAGAGTGGTTAAATTCTTTTCATAGATAATATAAAACATGGTGGAGATATAGCAAATCCTAATTATGAAATTTAGATTTGCGTTTTATTTGGACGAAGTGATGTCAATGAACTAAATTATTTAATATTCAAAGGGAAATCCTAGCTGTATTTTAGTTACAAAATTCCGTCCTATAACGATCCATAAAAAGTATTAAATTTCTTTGAATTGTGCGTTTAGTCAAGTGTAATTATTGTAAACTGAAATTTGATTTGTCTTTTGTGGTAACAGTTGTAAAAATAGTGATAATATAAGATAATGAGTCAAAATAATTGGCCCTTTTCAAATCACAACTTTTTTGCTTTCGCATTTATTTTACTTTATACAATATTAAATTCAAAGAATATAGACGCAAACTGTGGGTAGTTTTTACAGAAGTATTTATTGAATATCTAATGGGAGAGGTATAATTATTTCAATCGATCTCGTAACAAGCCTCCTCGAGTATCTCGAGACGGAGTTCGCATTGAGTATCGCAATTATTTCTTTTCGATAAAACTTTATGGTGAATTGAATCCTAATTCACTGTTCTTGTGAGATATTGGAATCAATTTGAATTTAAAATGAGATATTTTAGTAACTCTCTCCTTTCTTACATGAATGAATGAGTGCGCTGATAATATATAGGTAATGTATTCTAAAATCTTAAGCATAAAGGAATAATAGAATTGTACCTCATCACGAGAGCAGCTCTTTTATGAGTATCGGTTTACCGAAGCGTCCATATTTCGGAGATTTACATCGTTAGCGGCAACCCCAAAGATTTTACAAGTTTTGTGACGTTATTATACCTTCACATAGATATTGTTTATAGATCTTTTAATTATAAGCTTGGGACTTTCAGGTTATGTAACGGGGGTAACGAATTTACTTTTACGTATCTTTTAATTTATCTTTTTTGTTTACTTTTATCAACAATCATCATCTTACAAAGATTTATTTTCAAACACAATATCAGCTTGAAACGTAAATTTTCTAGAGGTTTTCCATCTGCGAACTGCTAACGGCTAAAAAAGATATCGTCTGTTCAAGTATATGGTTAATCTGTCAGTCCCGTGTCAATGGGTAAATGTATAATTATCTTCATGTTCACATGAGCAGAAGCACCAGTATTATGTTGAATTTCGAAATTACTCCATCTTAGGTAGATAGGTGGGTTGACAATATATATAAGTATATATTGTCAAAACTTCGGAACCTAATAAAGGATAGTAAGGATTTAATAAAGTAAAATACTTTCCTTTGCATTTTGTCGGATTCTATTTATTAAGTTTTTATTATTAATATTACAGCAAGAATTAGAGCAAAAACGTTTTAATAATAATGGAATAGTAATATTCTATTATATTAAAGAAGATCATCCAAGAATAAAAAACAGCCAGCTTAATGGCAAGAGCATACATTTTTCTAGCGTTGTCATATTAGATTTATAACTTAATTTTATATGTGTTGTTATTTTAACCCCGAAACCCGAATCAACATTTCGACACCCTGACTAAGGATTTTTGGCCTACGGGTATAATTCACCCAATTTCCACAGAATTTGTAATGAAAGCTCGGGACAGGTACAAGGGAAATAAAACGTTACAGCCTTTTGAAACCTTCCGAAACTTGGTTTACCAAAGTTAGAAGTTACTAATCTTTAAGGTATGATTATTTGTGGTAAAAAGGGTTCAGGTTCAAAGATTTGTTAGAAGTTACATAAAAAGTATCCATTTTAATTTAAATAACAATTGCCAATTACAAATACCCTTCTAACGTGATGGAAGTCATAGTCTATGTTAAAAATCGGAAACATATTCAAATTATTTAGAAAATTTATTTTACTTGCTTTTTTATATAATTATATAAGAAAAAAAGAGTCTGAAACTTATGATTCAAATCGCCTTTTCTGTCATTATAAACTTGCTATAGGAATTAATACGTATTGTAATTAAATATTGTTACCCTTATATTATTATTGTTTTTTTAGGACTCCTGTGACTGTTTCGTGTCCTTAGCACCTTGACTCTCTAGAAAATACAAGTTAACTTTGTCTAAAGATAGGGCCTTTTTGCTGAATTGTTAAAGTTATCTACGTGAGGATTTTGAGGAAATAAAAATCTATACAGATTGTAAACGAACTGCCAACAATATATGTACATATATATTGAAATGAAACTTTTCTAACAGCAATATTAATTTGATACCTCTTCTTTAACAATCGTAACCAAAAAAAAAAATATCTACAAAATGACTGTCTTGAAAATTAAATAAATCAACTAACTACAACTAAATTGCCTTTCCCGATGCAACCTTTGGACAGCATATTAGTACTTTATTTCTCATTTTTTTGTGTGCTTTAGAAGAAATAAAAATATGAGGTAATGAATCCATCTTTTAAATTACAATTGGAAATGTTTCTGAAACACTATTTCAAAATCATATTGAGAAGGTTGTTGGGAATGCGCTATCACCAGCTCCCATATTCTTCAGACATAATTATTTTTTAAATACTACATTTATGAGTTATGTAAAACTGTTAATGAAATGGGCTTTGTACGAGAGCCAAATTAGGTACAAAAGAATTCATAAAAGTTTCAATAAAATAAATGTTACCGTTAGGGAAAGAAAGTTTCACTTGAAAATAATTCCAAAATACATAAATACATATTTTTTTAAGGATACGATTATAAGCAACAAATTTTGAAATCTTATAATAAATAACATAAAATAATAAGCAACAAATTTTGAAATTTTATCGGCCCTTGTAGTCACATAATAATAGAGCTCAAGAAATAAATTTATTTAACTCACGTAGCAAAAATACATATCTGTGTATTTACTAAGAAACAAAAAACTGTGACTAATCACTAATATGAGAGCAAATTACTGAGAAAAAGAGAATAATATA
>JAAAKD020032615.1:0-17234 GCA_010014825.2 Danaus melanippus
TCTGAGGGTAGGCAACATCCCCTGGCTGCCGCACGGGTGAGCGCCGTCGTTCTTCCAAGGAGGTCAACCGATCTAAAATTTGGTGCATTTGTTCACATAATGTCTTATTATGGTCGCGTTGGTTAGCGGAAGGACTAGAATGTAGGCGATGGTTTTTAGAGCGAGCGTCGTGTTTTCTCGAACGAGAGCGGCGGCTGGTCGAGCGCGAGCTATATGAATCACTGCTAGAACGTGATCTTCTACTTCTAGACCGCGATTTACGGCCGCGCGAGTGACGCTTATTAGAGTTTTTTCCACGTTTAGAACGATCATTAGGCATACTTAGTTGTTCCTAAAACTGGGTATTTATGAAAATAATTTATTGCTCTAAAGCCACACGCCAGCCTGCGAGGTTATTATAGCAAATTCAAGTTCGCAAATAAGACGAAACAAAACAGCTTAAATTAATATTGGAAGCTGGTAGATAAGCAAAACTGGAATGTACTCACCAGATGCGTTGAATAATACATTACCACACACTTTTTTCCGTTCGACAAAAAAAATATCACGTTCAGTAGGGTAGACGTGAAATTACCGGCAAAAATGTTGTTTGTACAACCAAATCACACCATCAGGAAGCAAAGCGTATTAAGAACGCGTGAGATTACCCATCCCACTTCTGATTTTAGCATCGGAAGTGGAATTTAATTTAAAAAAATTACAACACGCACAAACAAAAACCGTCTTAATTTTTTATTCATAATTTTACAAACAAAAGATATTAAATCAATTAAAAATTAAAGTAACAATCTACTACAGCTTAAATTAAACTTAAAGGAATCTTAAAGCAAAATTACAAAGATAATGAGCAAGTTGGCTACACAAACGGACAGAGTTTCCCCTTATTATGTTAACACCACCGAATAATGTGTCCGAATGAAGCGTGCAGCGTCTTATATAGGCTTGTTGCCCTTGCCGTCACCAAAACCGGTCGTATTTCCCCCTCCATCTGGATTTTCTCCCAATAATATAAAGATAAAACAATATTTACCTTTAGTTATTTCTCTCTGAATAGTTTCACTAGATTCGTCAGAAGAAGAATCGGAACTGTTTTCTAATTCATAGTTGTCGTCAGAAGATTCCAAAGGATCGCCATCTGATTCGTCATCTAAAATATCATTCAAACTGGACACAATTTTTTGTGGTTTCAATATTCTGCCACGTTGACTGGTAGACATAATTATAATACGCTTGTAAAAACAAAAAACGTTGTCTCTTTATGCCAGGCGACGACCAAGTGAATAGAAACAATGCTCAACTGTTTTAGTCGCCCCTCCACCCGCGCAGTTAGCCAGAACAATGACCATATGTCAAATTGTTGCTTAGAATCTTGGCGGGACAAAACCGACCCGGCGGCAATTCTAGGTAAATCGGAAATTATTTTATTTACTTTTGTTTTTATTGAATAAAAAACATTATTGAATTTAAAATGACAACAAATTATAAAAAGTCAAAAAGTTTCACGGTCTTCAGTAGAATAAATAAAAAGTTAGAGACAATGCAACTTGCGAGTGGGACAAAAATGGAACGGTGGCGCTTCTAGTGTTAATTCGTTTGTACCTACATTTAAAAGAACCGAGTTTAGTTTTATCCTTTATAACTATACAAGACAAATCGTACAATATTTGTATTTCTCGTAAAACATATTCCCGTTTGTTAATAAACCAATTTTAATTTAATTTCATGTTCCATTTTTACTAGTATTAATAGGTATATAATATAATATATCAAAAATAAGTAGGTAAGCAGACGCTATAACCCGACTAAATTAAATGGTTATTATAGAACGTTTTTAGACTTTATTTAATGTTGTTTAATTGAAAACTAGTTTAAGTACTATTTATTATTTTAAATGATATATGGACTAATCTGGAGTATCTATTCAGAAGATTTGAACCCAGCACAACATAGGAATTTTGTGGAAAATTCGGCTCGAAGGACCACTTACAATGGTCGGACTTGAATGGCGTAAAATCTCGAACCATAACCCGCTCGATGTTTTTGATGTTTATATTAAAGTATATGTAACCCGTTTGAGTAAATATTACTTTAATAGTTCTAGCTGCAAGGAGCAAGAATAATGTAAGGATTGGAGGCAGGCGTGTAGGTACTTACCTCGGCCGGTGATAAAAATTCTTGTTTCACAGCACAGATTTTATTTAGTCCTTATAAAGTTTTGTTGTCGCATAAAGTTGTCATAATGTCGCAAAAGTAGTCGCACCCTGCTGCCACTCGTGTTCAGCTCAAATTCCTGCCGTATCCATCTGATATGACATTTCCGATACATGCGGAATACTCCATACAGGACTACCAAAACTAGGCAAAGCACCACAACGCATAACAGGACGCTCGACGTTCGACGCTCGGTTGGTGCATCATTTGTGCCCCCAGCTGCATTTTGTGCTATCACGATGTTCTCTTCTTTAGAGTGCTGTTTCCCCATTTTCGAAGCACACTTTTACCACACTAGCGTCGCTGTCGTAAGTTTTAATAGAATTCGTTTTATTATCCGACGATTGCATTGTGACGAGAAGACGTTGTTTTAAATCACTGTCCATATATGTAAAATCGGTCGAGGACGCGGCGGCGGACGGTGTATACTCGCGCGGAATACTCGCGCGCGTGAATCTACTTTAGGCAGGGTCGCCATGTAATGTGGTGCCCTGAGAGAGGAATGAAAGCCGAGACTGCTGAATAGATATTGTCTTTATTTCCAATAGATCGTACATTAAATAGGTACAAAATTAGCTTACGTAGTATATAATGGTTAATAAGTATGTTTATTTAATATAATCTATTCACTACCTCTCACGCTGTTGTAGGCAACGATCCGACGATGTCTATGAGTACGTGTTGAAAGCGGTCGGTTGGCGGGAACGAATTTATTTCGCTGTGTGTGTGACGTTGTATTTTCCTCTTCTGACATTTAACGCCAATCTTAGGGCACTTTCAATTTAGACGGTTGGTGCCGGACTGCTGCCACACGGTTATTACGACCATGAGCCGTACTGCTGCCGAACGACAGCCGTACGGCGTAAATCGTCTTATTTGAAGAGATACGCGGCTGTAGTCCGATCGAATTTTAGTGATTTCCATCGAAACCCAATTTTAGTCGGTGCCATGGACTCTGACGAGGAAGTGTTATTGTTAGTTCTCTTGCTTCGGCAGAAACATAAACGACGCCGTACTAGGGCGTCGCCAATGTTTTCTTTAAAATATAAAACTGGTGATTTTTATACACTTTACTCTAGATTAAAAGAAAGCTCAGCTGAATTTTTGAACTATTTTAGAATGTCAAGAGAATTTTTCTATGAATTATATCACTTTGTGAAAAATGGAATACAACGTCAAGAAACTAAATTCAAAAATACTATATCCGCCGAAGAGAGACTTGTGATAACGATAAGGTAAGTAATATAAACACATTTAGTATTTTAATAAGTATTTATTGCTACTTTTAAACAGATCTCATAGAGATTTTGATGATTAATGTTTTCTTTTTTGTTGATACGCACGCATGTGTACTGTGTCACCATCGCTAAAAAGATCTTCATATAAAGTAAAAGCAGAATTCGTTGATGTATTAGACATAGGTGATTGTTGTTGTAACTCAGTAGACGGAGCATGAGCCTGACTACGATATTCGGAAGATTGACCTGTGTAGTAACCCTGTTGTTCATAAGAAACAGCGGCATATGTACTTGAACCGACGTATTTTCTTATGATTCCAATTATCTCGTATTTAGCATCCATTTTGCGATGTTCCGGATTTTTCTATCAATCGTTTCAGATCGAGATCATCAGCTTGTGACTGCGCTAGCTCTGTCAAGACTATTAGCTTTGTCAGTTCTTCAATCCTCGATAGTGTATCTGCCAGGACGTTGTCCTTTCCAGATATACGTCGTACATCGGTAGTAAATTGTCCGATATAGTCGAGGTGGCGAAATTGTCGTGGTGAGCATTTATCTTTTCTAGTTGTAAAGGCGTAACATAAAGGTCTGTGATCCGTGAAAACGGTAAAATGCCTTGCTTCTAGCATATATCGGAAGTATCGGACCTCGTATATCGCAAGTAGCTCCCTGTCATATGGAGAGTATTTACTTTGCGAAGGACTTAGTTTCCGTGAAAAGAAACCGAGAGGTTGCCAAGCATCGTTTTTGTGTTGGTGTATCGCAGCTCCTATTGCTTTGTTTGAAGCATGAGTTACGAGCGCGATCTTTGCGTTCAAGTCTGGATGAGCTAAGAGTGTTGCGCTGCATAGACTGTTTTTGCACTCTTCGAATGCTTTTAAGACTTCTCCCGTGATCGCTACTAGATGTGAGCCTTCGACCTTATCGGTGAGAAGAGAGTGTAGAGTCGCTTGAATTTCCGCGGCACCTGGGATGAATTTGTGGTAAAAATTCAGCATGCCTAAGAATCTCCTTAATTCTTCTACAGTCTTAGACACAGGAAATTCTTTAATTGCCTCAATTTTGGATTCCATTGGTTTTATGCCTTTTGATGAAACGGTATATCCCAAGAAAGACACTTCAGAAACTCCAAAGACACATTTTGACGCGTTTATCATCATCCCATACTCCCGAAGCTTTTGAAACAGAATTCGTAAGTGATGTTGATGTGTTTCTTCATCAGGGGAAAATATGAGGAAATCGTCTAGATATGCGTAGACGAAGTCTAAGCCTCTGGTCATTTCGTCAACGAAACGCTGGAAAGTCTGGCCGGCCTTTCTGAGTCCAAAGGTCATATATGGGAATTCATAAAGACCAAATGGTGTGTGATGGCCATCTTTGCAATGTCCTCAGAGAATACTGGTATCTGGTTGAATGCTTTCACGAGGTCAATTTTGGATAAAACACGACAGCCTGATATGTTATGCGTGAAATCGTGAATATTCCGAATCGGATAGCGGTCAGGGATTGTTCTTGCATTTAGCATTCTGTAATCACCGCATGGACGCCCTCCAGTTTCCTTCTTTGGGGCTAGATGCAAAGGTGATGCTCATGGACTCTCTGATGGTCAATCTGTTCCATTTTTAATCATAGCTGCGAACTCTTCCTTGGCTTTGAGCAATTTATCTGGGGCCAAACGACGTGGTGAGCAAGACACTGGGGGTCCAGGAGTAGTCCTGATATGATGGACTGTGTTGTGGTTAATAACCTACTCGTTTCCAGCAGGACGCGTGATCTCCGGAAATTGACGTAGCATTGTGTGGTAGTTTGAATCACCAAGCAATGTCTTCACTGAAGAAATCGTGCTGGATGATGATACTGATTCTGCTGAAGTCGTCAGGGTTGTGGTGCTGTCGATAAGACGCTGGTTACGACAGTCGACTATAATACCATAATATGATTAGAAGTCGACGTCAATTATAGCCTTAGTGACATCTGAAACTATAAATCGCCATGTGTAGTCTCGACGCAGGCCAAGTTTCAGATCAAGGTGAGCAAAGCCGTATGTGGTAATAGAAATCGCAATTGCAGCATAGAGTTGATAATTGGTCGGAGATCTTCTTTCGCGAAGTGCTGTGGGGGAAGACGCAGAGATCGCTCCCTGTATCGACGAGAAACTGCATCTTCGATTTTCGATCTGTTACGAAAAGGCGACCAGATACGTTGTGGCTATCGGATGTCACCATTACCGATTGATTGCCTTGGTAGTTTCTGATTTTAAAGCGCATGGCTTCACACACTTATTGGCATTCTTCCCGTATTTGTTGTGATTCCAACATATGTGAAATTATTTAAAGTTGGATTGTGACCTCGTTTGTGCCGTTGGGCTACGTCGTCTTCTTGATTTTGATCTGTGACTCCGAGCCGAGAGAGCTTTTACTTGTTTTGTGAGCTCATCTATTTGTTTCGCCATTGATTCAATTGTTGACTGGGGAGCAGATGTTGATGCAACTTGAGGTGTGCACGGGACCAGTTCGTGTAAGCTGTCAGCTAAGTCAGCCAGAGCTTGCAGGTCATATATCTTCTGAGCCACAATAATTGGTTGAAGAGCAGTGGGCAGTCGACTTATCCAAATAGTTTTAATAAAATCGTCTGGAACTGATGAACCTGCCAATCTTTGCAGGTGCCGGAGAAATCGAGATGGTCTCCGGTCTCCTAACTCTTCGGGAACAAGTAATTGTTTTACCTTTTTCAATCGCGAGGCTGATAGAGGTTTGATTAATTCCGATTTAAGTCGTTCGTACTTCCTTGTTTTTGGTGGTGAAATAATTATATCCTTCACTTCTGCTGCGTAACGGTGTTCCAATGTCGAAGTTAGGTAATAAAATTTTGTATCTCAGTATCAGTAATTCTCGACTATATAAAATTGCCTTCCATTTGTGAAAACTAAACTGCAGGTTCTTCTGCCCAGAACGATGGTGGTCGCACTCCGACTCGAAATATGTCGGTCGTGTCGTGAGGTGTAAGCGGTTGTCGTGACTCGGCATTTACGTTCGAGTTACCTCCATTTTGTGGTTCCATTATATTCCACCAAATAATCTAGTGTTCCTTACTTGTGCTGGGTAACTAATCCTCTTCGTTTTCAGCTTCTTTGTTTTCAGCGGGGTCACCAATGTAGCGGAGTTGGGAATGATGTCGTAGTTGAGGTTGAGTAAAACAAAGTTTCTTCCACTACTAATTTATTTCTTGTAGAAATGACAATACACGTAGGCAGGCACAGCACAGAATACAATGGAAATAAGAAGGACGAAATATGAAGATACGTTTAGATGAAAGAAGGAAGTATGACTTATTACAAAGACTTAAGCTGCAAATTAGTGTAGCAATTTAAAAGCGTTAAGCGACGTGCGTTCAATACGAAAAAAGACATTTCTACTATACGATCGCGCGGCGACTGCCTTCCGTCATATACATAATTATTATATTTTATTTAATTATTTATATGATTTTAAGGTGTAAATATTTATATTGTGTATTACATGTATATATTATAATATATGTAAATGAAGCTCTTTACTTACACTTGCTCATTACTTACTCGATAAAGGTGCTGTCAGCGCTTATATAACGATGGTGATTTCTAACGAGATTAAGTGTAATACTCGTAATTGCAATGTTGTTATTAATGAGGTACTTGCCTTCGTTAACAATAAAATTTCAGTGATGGACGACGATAGTATTAGTAAAATATGCACAAGTTCTTTCTCCGAGGTTGATATTGTGATGGCAAAAAATTTGCTATTCGACTCGTTGCCGACAAAGAGGAGCAAAATTACTCGTAAAAAAGACGGCAAATTAATAAGAGATATAGATGACATTATCTGCTTATTAAGAAACACCGACTGTGAAGATATACCAGTGTTTGTGGCCCGAGATCTTAAAAAATTACCGCCCGTATTGTTTGACCATCTAGACGTAAAGCGTTAGTCAAGTTGCAAGAAGAAGTCAAGGTAATCAAAAAAGACTATGCGACTATTGAGAGCTTAAATGCATTGAAATACGATGTCGAAATCATAAAAGAAACGTTCAGTGTCAATAACTACCCCGTTAATGTAAACAATAGACGTGGAGCTTGCTTACTTGATAGTTTTAAGTGCAGTAGTTATAATAGTCCATGGATTTACCGCCTATAACCAAAGATACGAATAAAAATGATCATCAGAATACTTGTTTAATATCAGCAGATCGAAAATATAAAACATCAACATTTTCAAACGAGGGTAGTTTTTGTTCACTGCATTCAAATACAATTACTCGACAAGAATCGAAATTAATGGCCAGCGATGACTCATTCTGCTCAGCTGAGTGAACCGTCGGCCATCCCTACTACTACCGTAAACCGGTCCGATAAGAGCGCGAGACATGCGGCGTACTCAGAGGAAAACAACATTATGATGTCAAAAACAAAAACTATCGCAGAAATTGTTCGAGGAGGAAAATGGAATAAACAGAAACAGGATGATGAATGGATTCGAGTACAAAGGAAAAGAACACGGAATCGTTTTATGGGACACAGAGGACAGGCTATTTTAGAACCAGGAAATAAATTTAAAGCTGCGGATATTAAAATTCCAATTTATATTTATAACGTGTCAAAGGAAGTGTCAGTGTGTGATATTCATACTTACATTAAAACAAAGACGTCCCTTGATGTTGAAATAGAAAAAAATACTATGAAAATAAAAAAAAGACTGAATCCTACAAAATTTTTATACCTAAACATAAATTAGAATTGTTTATGACAAATGAATTTTGGCCGGAAGGAGTGGCTTATAGGCGATTTTTTCACTTTAAGCAACTTGTGAATGGCAACGCCTACAAGAATACCGTGAATAATCAAAAAGCAATATGATTAATAAAACTAAATTAGTTACTTTCAACTGCAAAAGTATTATAAGATCTGTGGACTGTGTGCGGGGCCTATGCGGTTTGGCTGATGTTGTCGCGCTGCAACCAGGTTTCCGCTGATGCCCCATGAACTAAGTTTTCTGGGGAGTAGTTCGCGTCGCTGGCTCGATCACTGCCTGGTGACTAGTGGCGTCCCGCCCGCCGCTACTTCTGTATGTGTACTTTATGATACCTATTGGTCTGACCACTATCCTCTACTGATAGAATGTAATCTTAATGTAATAACATCTAAAATAAATGTAACAAATAGGTGTGAAAATAAAATCATATGGGGTTATCGACATAGTGAACAATTATCTAAATATCACAATGAATGTCACGTAAAGTTGTCAATAATTGTTTTTCCGGACGAATTGATGAAATGTTGTGATAGTATGTGTAGTAATACATATCATAGAACACAAATAAACCAGTTATATGGTAATATTGTACATATTCTCTCCGAGCCTGCAGTCTGTAGTGATATTGTTAGAGATAATCGTAAACATAAATTTCTTATTGGTTAGAATAAGCATGTGCGTGACGCCCACGTGAGGGCGAGATTTTATTTTCACACCTGGCTACTTTATGGCAGGCCAAGTTCTGGTGATACTTATATTGACATGTGTGAATCCAGACGTATATTTAAATCAAAATTGAAATGGTGTCAAAACAACCAGCAACAAAAACAGATGGATATAATTGCTGAACACCATAAAAACAAGAATTTTGGCCAGTTTTGGAAAACCACCAATAAATTTAATCAAAAACCAGGTCTTCCTGTCAGTGTGGGTGGTGTTCATGAGCCCAGTGAAATTGCTAATTTGTTTAGGCAGTATTTCAAAGTAGAATCCCCACTGGGACCCTCGTTGCAGATGTCCGATGCTGAGGGATGTAACTCAAAGCGTAGTATAATATTTACGGCTAATGAGGTAGCCGAAGTGATTTAGAATATGGTCAGAGGGAAATCCCCTGGACACGATAACCTCAGCATTGAACACATTGTATTGTACGATTGCCAAAAATTTTAGCTTTGTTTTTCAACCTGTGTATAGGGCACTTATATTTACCTGATGGTCTTATGCGTACTGTAGTTGTACCCATTATAAAAAACAAAACGGGTGACTCATCAGACGTCTCAAACTATAGACCGATCTCTCTTGCCACGGTTATTGCGAAGGTGGTTGACGTTTGCTTGGAAAGCGACTGACTGAACACATATCTTTTAATGACGCACAATTTGGCTTTAGACCTGGCCTTTCTACTGAGACCGCTATCCTATGCCTCAAGCAAATAGTTCAGTACTACACTGTAAGAAAAACACCGGTATATGCATGCTTTTTGAACCTCTTCAAGGCATTTGATCTTGTTTCGTATGACGTTCTATGGGATAAATTAAAAAATGAAACTAATTTGTCTGATGAAATTTTATTGACCTTTAAATATTGGTACAGGCACCAAAGAAATATAGTTAAATGGGCTGGTGAGCACTCGGAGGAGTATGGATCGGATTGTGGGGTGAGGCAGGGGGGTCTGACCTCACCCACGCTTTTCAATCTATATATTAATAAGTTGCTTGAGGAGCTCAGCAGTACCGGAATCGGTTGTCATATTGACGGAGTCTGTGTCAATAATATTAGCTACGCAGACGATATGGTACAGCTGAGTCCCTCAAGTGGTGCAATGAAAAGACTCCTCCAGTGACTCATGGACTTAGATACAATCCAACGAAAAGTGAGTTTATGATATTTAAACCGGATCACAAGTGTTACAATGACATACCACATATTATACTGTGTGGTACACCACTAACAATCTTGATATGAATAATAATCTTGATATAGAGAGAGAACGGAGGTCGCTGTCTATTCGCTGCAGTATGTTGATCCGCAGATTTGCAAAATGTACCAAACAAGTAAAAACTACGCTCTTTAACGCATATTGTTAATCTTTTTATGCGTGCAGTCTGTGGGTGAACTATACTCGGAGGGCATACAGTGACTTTCGTGTGCAATACAACAATGCGTTCAGGATGTTGATGGGGCTGCCGCGATACTGCAGCGCCTCTGCTATGTTCGCAGAGGCTCTCACAGATGGTTTTGCTTCCATCATGCGCAAACGCTGCGCGTCCTTACTTCGACGAGTACGGGACAGTCCCAACACAATACTGCATGCATTGTTGGATCGCTGGGAGTCACCAATTTTAGCACACTGGATACTACTCCACATAGTCAAGTAAAATATATGTGTAATTTAAAATTAGTTAAAAAAAAGTATCATAAATAAAATTGGTTTTGCTTTGCTTTTATAAATTTACTAACCAATTCATTTATTAAGTTTAATTTGTAACGTACTAACACTATATGGATCTATGTAATATGGTCTGAAATAAAACGATGATTATTTTTTTATTATTATTTTCGGGAATTTTGTTTTTCTCAGCCTGTAAGCTGGTGTAAACTACATTCACGGATATAAATCAATTAAATGCAGTATGTGGTGTGTATTATTTATGTAAATACTATTTATGTGTAATATTTATGTTGTTGTGTCATTCTCTTCTAATTGCATGAACTTTCTTACTATTCTGCATGTGTTCAAAATAGCAGCCTTCTGTATAGGGATATAGAGGGACTCATTTAGATCTAATAATCTTAGACTATGGAGGAGATGGTTTGGGACAACATCTGTTGTGGAGATAACTATAGGGATGATGTACACCTTTTCTTGTTTCACGATTCTTGTAACTTCTTCCTTAAGCTCGTTATATTTATTTATTTTTTCTGCGATAGTTTTCTGTAGATTGTGTGTATTGGGTACTGCTATGTCTATAAGGTAAGTGACTTTATTTATTTTATACTGTAGTTTTATATCTGGTCTGTTATAGTGAATGGTCTTGTCGGTTAGAATGATTAGATTGTCGGTTAGAATGATCTTGTCGGTTAGAATTATTATTATTATTACTTACTATAATTTATTTTCTATGGTGGCAGCACTTTTTACTCTGTATTCATTATATATTTTAATCTGTAGAAAAAGGCTCTCTGGTTTTTTTGTACATTTAAGTTTAGCAAGATTTTTGAAAAGGAATAACGATTGTTTAAAATAGAAATTGAAGCAATAGGTTTTAATGTTGTTTCTCTTTACAAGTTAGTAAATAATATAATGTTAATTTGTACTAGATATATAAGTAGTCGTAAACTGTATTTGCAAATATAATATTGATTGTACCAAACTTTCAAAAATAAATTTCTCTTTACAGAGCAACAATTACAGTTTTTGTTTCAATAAACAACATATTACAAAACAACATTATTAATAGCTGTTGGAAACAATGGAAAAGTTAAAATTTGAATTTGTTGTGAAACCGAGTGAAGACCCGAAGACTAATGTAATATGCATAACCTCAATTATGAATGCCGATAAAAATCTGTTTTTAATCCCGGAACAATTACAACCGGTAAAACTGCATAATCTATACTAATATTATAAAGCTGAGAGTTTGTTTGTTTGAACGCGCTAATCTCCGAAACTACTGGTTCGAATTGAATAATTCTTTTTGTGTTGGATAGTCCAGTTATCGAGGAAGGCTGTAGGCTATATAACATCACGCTATAACCAATAGGAGCAAAGATATAGTGGTAAATGTGTAAAAAACGGGAGAAATTATTTCATCTTTGAAGCCTTCCGTTGCGTGCGCCGTGAAAACGGTTCAAGATACACAAAAAATATGTATTAAAGAATAATAGCTCGTTTAATGATCTAAAAAACAGTCTGCGACGGTATATGTCTATCTTTTAAGATTAACTCACAAAAACCGTTTTGATGGGACCTAATTTGGTCGAAATAATTTGTTTAAGTTGTATCAACATAATAATATTAATCTTTATTCAAATAAACAAATAAATATGTTGTTGGTTAATAGTACTTCATTGTGAATAAAATTGTCTTAGACATAACTTTATTTCAACAAAAAACTTTAAAGAATACAATGATAAATAACTCCGAAACAAAACCAACTCGCTCTCTGCGCTGGCTGGTGCGGCGGGAGAGAGGCGGTGCTTGCGGGCAAGCCGTGAGGGGGGTGTAGCTTGACGAGATACCATGCCACGCGGCCCACTCGCGCGGTCGGCTCCCTATTGAACGGTTGAATGCAGCGCTAATTTGTTTATGCGATATAATTAGCACAGCAAAATGCCCGATCAACTTAATTTATTAAATGCTGCTTTTGCTCATTCAATCATTGATTGTACCGTTGACTATTCTGAGCTAAATGATATTGATATTGGTAGAATGGATAAAATATCGTCGTTGAAGTTCTAACTCCACGGAAGTCAAAAATAGCAACTTTTCAGGAAAGAGAAAAAACTGCATATTTTTTATAGATGCTATAATAATACAAAGTTAATATTTGTTTATACCTAATTACAGTTCTATTTAATGTAGAAACAGTAACTTTTTATAACAGACAGTTATTAACTCAAATGTAATGATATACGTTGTGTTGTCACTTTAATATCACGAATTGACGTGACATACGTTTTTCTATAAGGAATTAAAAAACAAAAATGTTATATTTATTTCCAATCAGTCTTTATTTCTTAAACAATGTTAAACAATAAAATATACCTATTATTTAAGTATTTGAACATTTACCCTGAACAAGTATTTTAATTTCACTTTTATTGTTATTATTATTCGTAAATTTACTTATTACTTGAGGACATCGATATTAATTGACTAAATTCTTACATTAGATAATAATACTGTAATAATCATTACAATGTAACAGTCTTAGTTATTTAAATATTTAACATATAATAGTAAACAAAATAAATATCGAAAACTTCTTTAAAAAAAAGCAGTCTCAAAGACATTATAAATATTCGCAATAAAACCAAAACTCAAAAACTTCTCACGAAATAAACTTAATAATGACAAGATAAAATTTCTAGTAAAATCTAAGGCCTTACTTATGTGGCAAACCGTCGTAAAAGCTATGACAATCACTAGGTATAACACGTTTTAATTCTTGTAAATGGCTCCATTTCATTTGAGAAATTGGTATTCGGCTTTGGTACAACTTTGGTATTGGCAGAATGCTTTTTGGTTTAGGTCTTTTGGGTAATAATAGGTAGTCGTCGTCATAGCTTAGTTTATATTTTATAAGCCCTTCAGGTTCATAAAGTAGTGCTCTGATATCTGTAACTACTGAGTCATTAGCTACTCTACCTGGTCGAATCGAATCATACATGAGAGATTTTGAAAAGTCGAAGAAAAAGTCATAATTTAGAAAATGTACATTGTAGGGCTGCGTAGAACGAGCTTCCTTTGAAAGTAATGCGTACTGCGAAGGCAGGTAGATATCTGTGTGTTTAATTTGACATTCTATTGCACTATGACAAGAATCTACCTCCATCTGGGTATGAGCCTTTTCTAGATTTTTTTGTTCGATCTGGATGTTATAGTCCATCGCTAATTCCAGCAATGCATTGGATAAAACAGCATTGCGATTTTGTGCTGTGCAGCCATCAGAATAAAGAATTACAGGCAGCAGCTTCTTAGACAGCGTTTCTTTAAACAGTCTATAATGCAGGTAGTATACACAGAAGCCACCAGGCCTGCAGTGCACTCATCGTACCAATAACAATGCACGTCTTTGTTTGCCAGATTATACATAGATCGTGAAGTTGTGTACACATAATTTCGTCTTATAATATATAGCACTGGCTTCAAGTTTAGGACAAAGCTGTACTGATTGAAGATCGTGTGTAAAGACATGCACTTCATTATTGATTGTTCTTAATTTTTTCCTGTCTTGCTCTATCCATCTTTAATACATGTTCACGATATTTTGCTTCACTAATATTTCCTACATTATGGGAAGAACACAAATCACATTGGTCTTTTTTTGGCGAAAATAGACTTAAATTCTTTTTAACGAATATTTGATCGAACAACCATCGAGAGGTGGGCTTTTCTTGTTGTTCTTTACATCTATCACAGTATAACTTATAAAGTTTCAATTTGCTTCGTACAACTGGCTCTAAATACAATTTTGTGCTTGATGCTCTACAATTAGTGGGAGGGCATTTTGGGTAAATCATCCAAAAACTTATTTAGAAAAATCGCACAGTCTTTTGATCTTGTCTCCTTATGTGGGCATGTCACTTCTTGTTTTCTTATCATGCCTTTTTCGTAATGTTCAATCCAATAGCGCACAGAATTTTCCGTAATACCTAGTGTACTTACAAACGTTTTCATACACCCTTGAACACGACCTTGAGACTCAGTGTGTAAAAAATATTGCTTGCTTAAATTTCGTCTTGAGTCAGAATCTGTCTTCTTTATTTGTTTTCTATTTCCACATTCAACATTAGAAACAACGTACTGCTGCCTCTAAGACCAATCCATTTGTTTCCAAAAAATAGTAAAAATGTCTTGTCTTTCTGCCTCTGCTATGTCGTTACATCCACGAAGTTTGGATTTTGTACAAAATTCCGAAAAGCAACGAGGTCCTATTTCACGCGCAGGTCTCATAACATCATGTAAAACTTTAAACTTTTCTTGTTTGCTATCTCGCCGATATCCCATGTACTGCTCTCCCTCTAATCTTAGTTTTTTGCATTTATTTTTGGTCCACTCCCTTTTGCTATTTGACTTTACTTGACCTTTAGATTTCTTCCTTTTACGTTTAGAATTAAGATCTCCACAATATTCGTTGTTAATTGTTTTTTCGTTATCATTAGCTTCTACCATATCAACATCTTGAGTTAAATTCTGTTTGTTATCACTTAATTCATCCGTTCCAAATTGAGTTGTTAGATCAGGTACGTTCTCGGTGCCCACTCCCTCTGACGATACTACTGTTTGATTTTCAAGCAATTCTTCTGATTCTTTTATCATAGATGTTTCTAAAACTTCTTCTGTTGTGATCAATGAAGACTGATCACCGTCCCCTGATGTAGCACTTACAGTTTCAGTAATAATATTAAAATTATTGACTGTTAAAATTTGTTGTGAACTCTGTCTCACTATATCAGAAACTGTTGTATTTGCATTGTTATGTAATATTAATATAGGTAAATTATTGAGAACCAGATTTTCAATGTTTGAAATTGGGTATATAGTATTCTTGGTTAGTGATTTTTGTTTTTTATTTTTCGGGGGTATCTTAATCTTTAATTCTTTGCAAAGTTCAAGTAAAGTTTCATCGTCGTCACTGCTCATTTTTTATTCTTTTTTCTGAAAATTAAACTGAAACAATTATTAATTAGCGAGTAAGTAGATAAACTACTTACACTAATTACAACCGAAAATTATATAATTATAGGATTTTATGATATTTAATTATTAACGATTTAACTTAAAATTTTAAATATGCTTGAACCAGAAAACCGTTACATTAAAACACCACGTAACTCCGGACGGACCTTCGAGCAACACTACGTAACTCATTACACAAAATTAAATAGTATGAATATCTAAAAAAAACAATAATACAAACATTTAATATATTATTATATTTTTTACCTTTTTTCCATTAATTGTCAGAAACAACCGTGCAGTACGTTACACACTATGGCACTAAGTGACTTACGTGCTGTTTCTAAATATAAAACCGATTTGGCGGATGCCGTGTAGTTACATTTTCTTAATTTCACGGGTTTCTATTGGCCAATACGTATTTCTGATTGGCTAAAACTATGCGTGTTCCGATTCTCTAGCGAATGGCATCAAAATGTCAAAACAGCCAAAAAATGACTTACGTGGTGTTAGAACTTCTACGACGATATGCAACTTATGCCAAGCAAAAAAATGGGCAGCTGAAACTCCTGGACTGTGTTGTAGTGGTGGCAGAGTAAATATACCTATAACTCCGGAGCCAACATCCGTTTTAAAGAACTGATATCAGGCTCACATCCATCATCTTAGCATTTCTTGAATCACTCAATACAATATAATACATTATTTCAGATGACTTCATTTGGTGCCAAAGAAATTCGTGAGGGAAACTTTATGCCCAATTTTAAAGTCCAAGGGCAAGTTTATCATTTAATCGATGACTTACTTCCAGCTGTAGGGGCACAACCCGAATTCCTGCAAATATATTTTGTTTCCCATGCAGATCAGGTATCCTAGCGCTCAAATTTAAAAGCAAGCTTGCAAATCGCTCTTATCGACGTTCTCCAGACATATCTTCATGATCATAATACGTATATTCATAGTTTTAAGTACAATCTAGAAAATAGACCACCGAATTATTTAAAACTTATCATTCATGCTGATGTAAAACCTCCTAATGAGCATACAGGTCGGTATAATGCGTCGGTAGTAGATGAAGTAGCTGTTCTTATGATAGAAGAAGACAAAGGTCTCCGTGATATTGTATTGATTGCGAGAGATTGTCGACTTCAACGAATTTCTGAAATTCATAGATCTTATGACCCGCTTCAATATCCCTTACTGTTTTCCTTTGGAAACGACGGATACTGTATTAATATTCCACAGCAGAATACTACGGCTACATCTAAAACTGTTTCATGTATGCAATTTTATGCATTTAGATTCATGGTGAGAATAAATGACTTTAACAGTATACATTATTTCAAAGGATTATTCAACCAATATTGTGTTGATATGGCGGCTGAGATGATCTCTGAGAGACTAGACTTCACCAAAAGAAATAAAAAAAAATTGAGAGCAGAAGAGTACATTCATTTAAGAGATGCCGTCGTAAATGATGGACATATAAACGCTTCTAATATTGGCCAGCACGTTATATTACCTTCGTCATTTACAGGGTCCCCAGATTCATGAATGAAAAAAGTCAAGATGCCATAACATAATAGGTTGGGG
>JAAAKD020034796.1:0-55394 GCA_010014825.2 Danaus melanippus
TAAATTTCGATATATTTAGGTTGACTTTGCATAGAATATTCACTCATTTCGTAAGGGTTTTGAGCTTATTCTATCGCAAAGTTTTTTATTTTATACATTCTAAAATCAACTAGCACCACGGGTTTTCTCATATAAAAAAACTTAATATCCATCAAAAAGAGTATCACTTAAAATCCGGGCTAAAAAATGAACATGGATTAGTTTTTTTAAATGATGACATGGAATTAGTCTCAAACAACGCTGTAAACAAGGTACTTAGAAAATCTTGCGCGAAAATAAACGCAACACCTATCACTTGCCATGGACTCAGACATACCCATGCTTCAATCTTGCTTTATAAAGGAGTAAATATCAAATATGTTTCAAGAAGGCTTGGGCATAAAGATATTGTAACCACACTCCAGACCTATCAACATATCCTTGATGAGATGGAACAAAAAGAATCAAGTACAGTAAATCAAATGATTTCGAATATGTACGGATAAAATAATTTTGCATTAATTCTGCATTACATCCTCAAAAAACCTTGTAAAACCTATGTTATCAGTTAGGGTTTTATGGACGCCATCTCCATTTTAAACTGTCAGTAAGTGACACTAAGAGCCAAAACCTTGATTTTACAGGGTTTTGGCTTTTTACTTGTGCCAGTATGTGACACTATTTGACTACCGACCTACATCAAAACCTACATCAAAAAAAGCCCGCCACTTCGAAAAGTGATGGGCTTTGCCTTTATAATTTGCCAGTATTTCATTTTCGTTGTAATGCTTGACCCAATTTGATGGGCTAGAAGTGATGCCGTTCGCTGGCGTGCTTCCTAAATCCTTCTGTGTCGCCTTCTCTGATTTCTATAGGATGTAAAAACAAAGAGAACCTTAGAATAGTCACGTCGTTACAGTGTAATTACGATATTCTAAGTGTTCTCTTTTTGCCTTAGCCTACTTTTCAAAAAGTTATTTTTTCGTGAGTCTGATAATTTCTGAAATATCGTCAATTTCTAATGCATTAGCGATTCTTTCAATATGTTGAAGGTAAACTTTCTCTCGTTTTCCATTTGCCAGCTTATTAATAATCGAAGGTTCAATGTCCGATAAGCGTGCTAACTCTCTTAGAGAAATTCCTCGGCTTTTTACAAGCTCTTTTAAGCCTATTTCTATTCTTCTGTTCATGTATTCCCACCTTTTCTGCAAACAGATGTTGTTCCTAGAGACATCATATAGTAAAATAGGATTAAAAGTGGTGTCTATACAAACATCAATAAAATCAGAATGGAGGCGTTACGTTGAAAGAAATAGAAAAGATGGGTATTAAGACGAGTAATAAGCAGCCGGTAAAAGAAATTAGCTACCAGGACATGTATCGTTTAGGAGATACTTTGGAGCAATTAAGATCTTGGCAAGAGCCGCTCTGTGTATTAAAAAAATTTTTCAGTGACAAAAAAAGACCCGCGAATAAGCAGAAAATCATCCGAGATTATCATGCCTGCTCCTTATTATTCAATGTTTTTCTCACAGACTTTGGTAGCTCCCTCGAAAAAATGGAACATCAGATTGGTGAGTTAAAAACGCGAAGAAAAGTTTAATACAAGAACGATAGGTTAAGCTCCTATCAAGCTATAGACTATCGTTCCCTTTGTTATTTTGGGTTAAAATTGAAAATGTTTAACAGCTTGTTCCCTTCGTTCTCCCGATTTGATATGATGAAAGCATCAAACGTAGGACGTGATTAGATGAAATTGACTTTATTAGAACCCTCGTTTTCTGTCATCCAAGTAAAGAATATCGATCCTTCGATGCTGAAGATCGTCCCTCTATTTTTTGCCCAGACCTCAGAAGAACTTTCTTTGGTATTGCCGACTACCAACGTCCCTTCTGAAACGATAAACAGAGAGGATGGATGGAAAGCCATTAAAATAATCGGTGTACTGGACTTCAGTATGATCGGTATCATTGCAAGAATCTCTTCCCTTCTAGCCGAAGAATCGATTAGTATCTTTGCTCTTTCTACCTTCAATACTGATTACATTTTAATCAAGGAACATCAAGTAGAACAAGCTCGTACGGTTTTAACCGACAATGATTATTTCTTCGTCAAATAAGAGAAATCCTTTGCTTCATAATCTAGTCATCCCTATTGCTCACCTCAATAAACACAAAGAACGACTGAACCAAAAAAGTTCAGTCGTTCGCTTGTATTTTTCTCGTCGTTTAAGAAAGATAAGAGTACTAGGTAGTTCAAATGGAAGACTTCCCCAAGCTTTCATTTGCCCCAGTACTCTTCATTGCTCGTTGTTACTTTAATAATAATACAAAAATGATTTTTATTCAATAAATATGTCCAAAAATCATAAAAAATGCCTTTTTGTGACAATTTATAGGGTTTTCAATTCATTTCTAATAACATCTTTCCTATTTCTATTTATATTCTCGATCCCCTTACCTTCTCTCCTAACTGAATGAACTCGTAAAAAAGAAGCATTTTTGTTTCTTAAGTATTGAATTTGAGTGATTTTGTCTTGTCAATCGAGTGTTCTCATGCTAACATGATTATGCAAACGTTAACAACCTAAAATGCACACGTGAACATTAACGTTGAGGAGGATTTTTTATGGCAAAAATTTCAGATGTTCAAACAGCGTATTATCGGATTCCGCTTCCGGAAATCATGGAAGACGCAAAACACGGCCTACACACCCACTTTGAAGTGCCTATCGTCAAAATCGTTACCGATGATGGACGCGAGGGTGTTGGCTATACGTACACCGGTGGCTTTGGTGGTGAGTCGATCGCCAAACTGATCGATAAAGAACTAAAAGCAATCCTTTTAGGGAAAGATCCAGCATGTGTGGAAGCCTTGTGGGATCAGATGAACTGGGGCATCCATTATGTTGCCAGAGGCGGTTTAGCGAGTTTCGCCATTGCGGCTTGTGATATCGCCTTATGGGACTTACGTGCGAAAAAAGCACAAGAACCCCTCTACAAACTTTTAGGCGGCGCAAGTAACAAAGTCAAATGCTATGGTGGTGCGATCGATCTAAACTTTCCCCTTGAAAAACTCTTAGCCAATAATCAAAAATATTTAGACATGGGATTAAAAGCGGTCAAAATCAAATTGGGGCAAAAAACCCTTGCCGAAGATATTGCTCGCATAAAAACGGTCAGAGAATTGATTGGTCCCGATGTGGTCTTTATGGTGGATGCCAACATGAGCTGGTCGGTTGAAAAAGCGATCAAAGCCGCCAAACTGATGGCGCCTTATGACATTTTGTTCCTTGAAGAACCAACGATCCCCGAAGATTACGAAGGCTACGCGCGTATCGCTAAAGAAGGGCAAATTGCGGTCGCAGGCGGGGAAAACTTGCGCACCTCGATCGAATTTGCTCATATGATCAAATATGGCAATGTCGATTTTCCACAACCCGACGCTTCCAATTGCGGTGGGATCACCGGCTGGTTGAAAATTGCTGCCTTAACACAAGCGAACAACGTATCGGTTTCTACACATGGCATGCAGGAATTACACGTCAGTCTCTTAGCAGCGATGCCTAATGCTGGGTATCTCGAAATGCACAGTTTCCCAATCGATCAATACACCACGAGACCGTTGGTGATCGATCCATCCGATGGCTGCGCGATTGCACCAGAAGAACCAGGGATTGGCGTCACCTTTGACTGGGAGAAACTTGCTCCTCATAAACAACCCTTTTAACTGAAAACCCACGATTATTTCCTTTAGGATTAGGAAATAATCGTGGGTTTTTACTACAGAATCAATGGTTTTTCTTCAAATGGCAGCCACCGTTCATCAATCAGGGAACGATACCAAGCGGCTGATTTTTTTAATGACCGGGTCCGTTCTTCATTTAACTCAATTCGGACGAGACCATAGCGGTTCTTAAATGCATTCATAGGTGAAACACAATCGGTAAATGCCCAAAGCATATAGCCTTCGCAGTTGGCACCTTCCTCGACAGCTTTTAGCAGCCAGTAAAGATGTTCAGTAATAAATTGAATTCGATAGTCATCTTGAACTTGTCCTGTTGCATCCATATACTGTTCTTCATTTTCCCGCCCCATACCGTTTTCAGTAATCAGCCATGGAATATTCCCATAATTCTCTTTCAGGTAATTAGCCATATCGTACATGACCTTCGGATAGATTTCCCAGCCACGAGAGTTATTCATTTGTTTTCCTGGCAAATCAAAGGTCTCATAAAACATTTCCGGATGAAACGGTGTATCCGAATGCCATTGATACCGTGGTGCCCGCACGCGTTTCGGGTAGTACTGATTGACCCCTAAGAAATCCACCGTATGGGTGCGGATCGTTTCCAAATCTTCTTCTGTCGGATCAAAGTAGATGCCATAGGTTTGGCAAAGTGTGATAAGTTCCTCTGGATAATGACCTTTGACCATTGGATCAAAAAAGATCCGGTTGAAAAAGAGATCATACATTTTTTGCGCGTTTTGATCCTCCGGTGAGGAAGAGCGTGCGTAAACCATTTCTGGATTCAGCACACAACCGATGCGCCCCTCATAGCCTTTTTCATGATAGGCAGCCACTGCTTGGGCGGATGCCAATACTTTGTGATAGTTCCAAAGCATCCATTTTTTCGTATTTTGTTCATGGGGCCAGCGGATCGCATCGAGATAACAACGAGTCTGAATAACGATCGGCTCATTGAAGGTAAACCAATGTTTGACTCGATCACCGTAACGTTCGAAGGCGATCTCGGCATAACGGGTATACAGATCGACCACTTTCCGCGAGCTCCAGCCATCATAGGCATCCATCAAACTAGCTGGCAGTTCATAATGTTCCAAACAAAGCATCGGTTCGACTCCAGCCGCAAGCAATTGGTCGATAAGCTGATCGATATGAGCAGCATAGTCTTCATCAACGATCAGCTGTTCATGGTCGGTAAAGAAGCGCGCCCAGTTGATCGATGTTCGGTAATGGGTCAAATGAACCTCCTGCATCAGTTGAATATCCTCTGAAAACTTTTCCATAAAATTCGTCGCAACAGCCGGTCCATAGCCATTATGCCAAACAAAGCGTTCTTCTTTGTACCAGCGGTCGAGATACGAATCTTGCCCTTCTTTCTTTCCTTGCCAGCCTTCTGTCTGCCAAGCAGACGAAGCAGCCCCTAAAATAAATGTCTCAGGTATTTTTACCATTTTTTCAAAACTCCTTTATGCAACTTCATTGGTCGTGCGATTCATTACCAAAACAAAAGGGAGATAGATTAAAATCGCCACGACAATACAGATAACTTGCGTGATCACAGCCCCGATATCCCCAGCAGTAGCTAGATAAGCATTGACGATCGGTGGCATTGGCCATGGGACCATTACCACTGCTTTAGCGGCAAAGCCTAGGCTTGTGGCCACGTACCCAATCGTTCCTGTTACTAATGGTGTCAGGATAAAGGGAATCGCCAAAATGGGATTCAACATAATTGGCATTCCGAAGATCACTGGCTCATTGATATTGAAAATCCCAGGTGCTAATGACAATTTAGTGATTTGGCGCATGTCCTCCCGCTTGCCGGCGATCAAAATCGCAATCAGCAACCCAATCGTCACGCCAGAGCCGCCCATACTCATATACATATCCCAAAACGGCATCGTAATGATATTGGGTACTTCTTTTCCAGCTTCAAAAGCTTCCGTGTTGACGGCGATTGCTGCCAGCAACAATGGTTCACGAATGGGTTTGACCATCTGGTTCCCATGAATCCCGATGACCCAAAAGACTTGTGCGATAAACATCAACAACAAGATACCTGGTAATCCTTGGACGATCCCTTCCAGTGGTCGTTGGACGACATTGTAGATGATATCGTAAGCATACATCCCTGTGAGTGCTTTGATAGTAAAACCAGCGGTGGCGATGATGGTCACGGTGAAAATCGTTGGAAACAATGCCGAAAAACTTGCCGAAACATTCCCTGGAACACTATCAGGCATCGTGATCTGCAGCCGTTTTTGTCTTCCTAGCCACGCATAAAGCTCGATGGAAACGATCGCAACGAACATGCCTAAAAATAGACCTTTCGTGTCCGTATATTGCTTAGCCAGCACGTTTTCAGCAACCACCGTCGCATCTTCGTGCAAAAATTCAAAGATCATTGGATTAACAGAAAGATAAGACATCACGGCGATGATTCCTGGAAAGACCCCCGAAATCTTATTTAATTTTGCTAGCTCAATCCCAATCAGAAACACTGCATAGATCGTTAAGAAACTCAACGTCACATAACTGACCGCAGATGAGATCGGTTTTAAACTTTCTAAAAAGCGCAGTGCCTCGATTTGTGCCAATCCATTTTCAGCATCAAAAACCATTGCTGAAAACAAAGTACCAAATGCTCCGGTAATGATTACTGGAATCAAAGCAGCAAAGGCATTTTTAATGACCATGATGTAGCGTAAATTGTTGATCCTATTGGCAAACTTTCCTAAAACGTCAGCGAGTCGATCCATAAATCCTTGCATAAAACTCCCTCCTATACCCCTATTCTTCAATCGCTAGAAAACGATTACATTACAAATGTAATTCATTTCCTGAAGAATGTAAACGCAGGAAAAGCCTTTAAAACAAGGTATGTAAAGCTCCAAGTTTACATACTTCGTTTTATCACTTATTATTATTTTGAGGTGAAGCAAATGGCGAACTACCATGACATCGCTGCCGATCTACGGAGCAAAATCAATCACGGGTTTTACGAAGAAGAGAAAAAATTGCCGAAGCAATCCGAACTGGCTGTCCATTATCAGACCAGCCGCGTGACGATTCAAAAAGCATTGAATATTTTACAAATGGAAGGCATTATTTACGGTAAAAAAGGCACGGGTACCTTTATCAGCGACGCCTATTCAACCTTCGATTACAACGCCAAGATCAATCGTGGATTGACCAAACGTCTTGGGGAAACAGGAAAGATCACCAGCAAGATCATTTCTTTTGCCATTCTTTTTCCCGATGAGAAAGAACAAGAAAAACTAAAAATCCGCAGTGACCAACAAATTTATGATATCGTTCGTTTGCGCCTGTTTGACGATATACCCGTTGTTTTAGAATATACCATCATGCCGCTGCATGTCATTCCCGGGATTACCGAGGAAGTCTTAAACTCATCGGTCTACGGTTATATCACCAACCAGCTACACTCCTCGATTGGGACATCTGTCCGTCGCATCAAAGCGGATCGTGCAGATACCTATGATCAGCAATACTTAGCTTGTGCTGCCACCGATCCCATCTTAGAAGTGGAACAAACGGTTTATCTCGGCGATGGGACGCCTTTTGAATTTTCTCAGTCACGGCATCGTTATGATATGGGAGATTTTATCGTCGTAAATAATTAATACGCTGCGTATCGAGTACCTCTGAGTGAGGATCGATACGCAGCGTATTTTACTTAAAAACATTGCTGATAGACTGTTTGACCAATTTCTCTTAGCCAACTGATCCCTTGACCACTACCGGTTTTATCATAGGAAAACGCCGCAATGATGATCGTCGTTTCATTGGCTTGTAAATACGCTACATCGTGTTCGATGCGGTCAAGACGGCCTGTCTTATTAAAAATGCGGCACGCAGGATGCATTGTTTCAGCAAAAGTCCCTGGTATGCCCTCTTGAAATTGCTGCTGATTTAAGGCTGAAAATCCTAGGGCAGCTTCTTCTTGTTTAACACACCTTAGTAGTAGTTTGGCAGCCGCCGAAGGGGTCAAGCGGTTCTCCTTGTCTTTAATCGGTCGCATCATATACCGTTCAAATTGGATCTCCGGCTCCTGGATCCATGCTTGAAGTGTGGGCAACCCAGCTAAGTCCAACAGTACATTGGTGGCGGTATTATCAGATACGGCGATCATCGCTGTAAGCAGTTCACTGATAGCCCAGCTTTTTTTCTGAGGAAAAAGACGGAGGACCCCAGCGCCACCTGTCAGATCAACGGGGCTCACACAAATTACTTGTTGGGGATCGATCTTTTTTTCGATGATTTGTTCAAGGTAATAGGCATACAATACAAGCTTACTGATACTTGCTGCTGGAAATGACTTATGACTCTGATAGTCAACAAGACATTTCGTTGGCGTACCAATCCATAACCCCATTTCCAATGTTGCTTGATATTTTTTTATGATATGATTTATTTCTAAATAAACGTCATCTTTTGTCATCAAACGCTCCTTTCCTCAAAGTCAGTAAAGGATTGCTTATGTGCCCGGTTCAATTGGTGTATTTGGTTTGTCTTGCCAATAGCGCGCCACAACTGCTAGTTCCGGTTCATAATTAGAACCAGCGATTTTGGTTTTCATGACCCGCGATCCGGGTGTTCTTGAATGAATCATTTCATCATCCCCCAAATACAACCCAACATGATGGACTTCACCTTTTCCTTCTTCATAAGCAAATAGCAACAGATCTCCCGGTTGTGCCTGACTGTAAGGTACAATGTTTGCTTGTTGTGCTTGCTCAATCGTATCTCGGGGGATCAAAATACCATGAAGTCGATGCAGCGAATACATGAATCCAGAACAATCAAAGCCACTGCCGCTAATGCCTGCCCAGACATAGGGCTGATTCAAAAATTGTTCTGCTAGTGCAATCATTTTCTCGGGCAGATTTGTCCATGTATCCACAATGACTTGAGCAAAGGATTTAGCGATCGTTGCTGGTCCATTAGGCGTAGCCACTCTATAGGAATCTGTGGTTTCCCCAACTAGGGGTAAAACCGTCCCAAAAGAAACGATCCGTGTCGCAGAGTCAAAAACAAGCAAAGCTTCTTTGGCAGTCACGCCGAGCATTCTTTTAGCTGTTGCATAGTCTGGTGGCAATGGCTTCAATACCTCGTTTGGTAGATAGCCGGGATAGCCAAGTGGGTGTTTATTGCTTTTTTGATCCAAGACGATCACATGGGCCCAACCATCCGTTTGGTCGATGACTTCTACAATCGTCCCATATAATACTTCGGAGTCCACTAAGCTTTCCTGATAAAGCCGCATCGTATCTTCATCAGTCAAAAAAGTGTGCAGTGCTTCTAAAGGGAATGCTTTGATTTTTGCTAGTACTTTGTTTTCTTTGGGTTCCTTCCATAAGAAGGAAGAGCCAGCCTGAACAATTTGTTTCATCTTTGCTCCTCTCATAACTGTTTATTCGTTGATTCCTAGTCCGATGCGTTCGGTGACGCTCAAGCTTCCTGGACGCTGAAGAATCCCTTGAGTTTCAGGGGAAGTCGTTTGGGTCTCCCACATAAAAGGAACATCCAGATCATAAAATCGGACATCGTTCATCCCTAAGGCAAAATGGGCGGCGGCAGCCATTCCACCATACCCTTCAATCATCGAACCGACCATCACCGGCACTTGATGCTCTTTTGCCAATTGATAAATTTTTTGTCCCTCTTTGATCCCGCCGCTTTTCATCAATTTAATGTTCAAATAATTACAGCATTTTTCAGCAATCAAACGTTTGGCATCCTCATAGGAAAAAAGACTTTCATCGGCCATGATCGGAATCGTGGTACGAGCAGTCACATAGCTGAGTCCAGCAAAATCATGGGCTTTTACTGGCTGTTCAACAAACTCGATCGGAATGTCTTGCCATTGGTCTAAAATCTGCACCGCTTCTTCTTTGGTCCAGCCTTGATTGGCATCAATTCGAAAGGGAATCTTTCCTGCCAAGCGTTCATTGATGCGGCGAATTTTCGCAACTTCCTCTTCGATCGTTCCTGCCCCTAGTTTGATTTTCAAGGAGCGAAATCCCGCCTGGACTTTCGCTTGGGCATCCTGTAGCATCTGCTCCTGTGAGCCGACACTGATCGTATAATCGGTTGTCAGTGTATTGACAGAACCTCCTAAATAACGGTAAAGCGGTAAGTTAGCCGCTTTTGCCAGTGCATCATGCAACGCGATATCAATCGCCGCTTTAGGGCTCGTATGATGCTGGATCAACGCATGAAGCTCATCCATTACCGACAATTGCGCATCTACCTTTCTGCCTAACAGGAAGGGGGCAAAGACCGTTTCGATATCTTTTAAAATACTTTCTTTTGTATCACCGGTGATCACTTCGGTAGGTGCTGCTTCTCCGATACCAACGATCCCATTATCAAAAAAAAGCAGCACTCGAATCACTTCGACGGCGTGCACTTCTCTAAGCGCCGTTTTAAACGGTGCATTCAGCTGGATCGGAATTCGTTTGGTTTCAACTGCTGTGATTTTCATTGGCGTTCCCCCTAAAAAGAAAAGCCGTTCTTATCTAGCTGGAATGAATCATTCCTCTTCACTGCTAGATAAAGAACGGCTGTATTCCTTGTTCTCAAGTTGCTGAACGCTCGAATGGCGTTCCTCTTTTCTGCAGTACTGTTTGACTACATCAGTCAGTAGATGTATGAAAGAATCAATTTTTATACTTATTCTTCGACAAACACATTTTTATAGTCATAGGCAGCACCGACACTATGAACGATGAGACCTTTGATCTTAGGCGACCGCAGATGTGCTTCTGCACTTTGAAAAAGCGGAATAATGCCC
Source organism: Danaus melanippus (assembly GCA_010014825.2). Lineage (NCBI taxonomy): Eukaryota > Metazoa > Arthropoda > Insecta > Lepidoptera > Nymphalidae > Danaus > Danaus melanippus. Next base: position 10,544 of record JAAAKD020034796.1, read on the forward strand.
AAATCTTCATTTAAGATTTTTTCTGCTTCCACCATATTTTCCCAACGGGCTTCTGGGTTGTTGGCATTTTCATTGGAGGCTTGTTCGATCAATTGGTCGTAGTCATCATTTAACCATTTCCCACGATTGTAGGAACTGTCTTTTTTGAACAATTCTAAAAAGTTGATTGGATCTGCATAATCACCGATCCAATTGTTCATGACCATCTCAAAATCGCCGCTATTGGAACGATCCAAACGAACAGAAAAAGGAACATTTGTGACTTCGACAGTCAATCCATCCAGTGTTTGCTGCAAGGTTCCTTGAATGTATTCCGCCATTTTTTTCGATTGGTCGGTATCTGAGGTCAGCAGCTCGAAAGACAACGTATCGATCCCCAGCTCAGCTTTGGCCTTTTCCCAATACTCTTGGGCTTTTTCTTCGTCAAAGGCTAACGTGGTTGCCGCATCCTCGACAAAATCAGCTTTTGTCTCTGGATTGAAAGCTAGGTCAGAAGGAACAAAACCGACAGCCGGTAATGAGCCGTTGCCTAAAATATTCTCAACGATTTGTTGCCGATTCATGCTATAAGAAATGGCTTGCCGCAAATTTGCATTTCGAAAAGGCGAATCTTCTGGTGCTTGATTCATTTCTAAATACTGAGTGGTTGCACTAGGCTGAACAATGTAATCAGGATGATTCACATTCTGCATCGCCAATTCACCGCTTAAAATAATGTCATCGGCTTGTCCGCTTTCGTACAAGTTATAAGCAGTCGATGAGTCTTTCACGACATCGAAATTAACTGTTTCAAGTTTGACTGAATTGGCATCCCAATAATCCGGATTTTTTTTCAATGACCACTGGATATCGGTGCCTGGGCCAGCATAATTGGTCAATAGGAATGGTCCATTGTACGCCGCGTTTTCACTTGTTAAGGCGTATTGATCACCAAATTCCTCCACGACACGTTCGTTTTGTGGGAAGAAGGTTGGAAAAGCCAGTAAAGATAAAAAGTAAGGTGTTGGTTTTTCTAACGTGATTTTCAACTCATGATCATTGACTGCTTCGATCCCTAACTCGCTTTTATCTAGCGTGCCATCTGAAATAGCAGATGCATTTTTAACGGGTGCTAGCATATAGGCATAATTGGAAGCTGTAGCTGGATCAACGGTTCGCTGCCAGCTAAAAACATAATCAGCCGCTGTAACTGGATCACCATTGGACCATTTTGCCTCTTCTCGCAGTGAAATGGTATAGGTCAGGCCATCTTCACTGACTTCAGCGTCTTTACTTGCCCCAGCAATTACAGGAACATTGTTCTCATCCAAGCGATAAAGGCCTTCATAAGCATTGTTCAGAGTAATAAAGCTATAAGAGTCGGTTGCTAAAGAAATATCGGCACTGCCCATCTCTGCTGAAAATTGCACATTGATCACTTGCTCTGCAGAAGAAGCTGCTGATGAATCCGTCTCGTTTTCTTGCGCGCCATTTTGACAAGCTGCTAAAAAGAAGCTGCCTAGTAACACAAGCGATACTGCATACTTGCTACGTTTCCCCATTTCTACTCATCCCCTTCTAACATTCAGATAATTCAAAAAATTCTGTTTGTTGTACCGAGTTTACCGCATGTTTATGCAGCCTGTCAATTTAACTCGATCAAAAAATGTAAGAGGTTACACGGTTGTGTCAGAAGCGCTCTTGTGAATGTAAAAATTAGAAAAGTGCGACTTTATGCTGACTATCGTTGACAGGAGTCGTGCCAAGAAAGCATACAAAAAAGTTCTGATCTTCTAGTGATCAGAACTTTCGATACTTTCTTATACATCATTTCGCAGGTAAAATGGATAAAAAAACTTTCAAAATTTTCCTTACCTTCCACACAAAAAAAAGAAGACACAAATTTCGTCTTCATAGCGCTTTCTCAGAACCTTCCCACTTTTTTGCCTTTCAACTCAAGGAATAAAAGAAATCTCCTCAGAAAGTAAAAAAAACGTATCTATTTTAAAATGGGAGTGGTACACTAAACAAACGAAGAGTACTGCACGTGAGAAAAGAAAGACTTCCCCAAGTATCCATTTTCTCCAATACTCTTCGGACTCTTCAGTACGTATATTAATTATACGTACTTTTTTCATTTGTTCAAGGCTTTTGAAAGATTTAATCAAAAAGTAAAAATCGATAAAAACGTACCAATTCCCCAAGCTAATTGACAATGATTCTCAATTAGCGCTATACTAAATGAAATCACTCACAGTCAAAGGAGGAATTTCATGTATATCCGTACCGTTGCGTTTGAAGTCATTCCAGAAGGCAAAGAGATCTTTCTTGCTAAAATGAAAAAAGATACCGCCTCAATGAAAACATTTGCTGGGTGTCACTCTGCTGAAGCTTGGTTTTCAGAATCAAAAGACAGCCTCGTTTTCCAGTTAGTGTCAAAATGGACTGAGAAAAAAGCCTTTCAAGCTTGGTTAAAACGTCCCGAACATTTGCAAAAGCACCGAGATGCGTATCGAGCAGAAAAAGAAGGAACTGCAAAACCGAGCCTTGTTTTGTCCAAGACCGGCCAAGAATTTGTCTTGATCGATGAAGAACCTAGTCCTAGTTAGACTATAAGAGCGATCCACCAAAGCTGATTCCGTTCGCTTTGGTGGATCGCTTTCTTGTTCAGTATCTCTCTTTTCTATTCCACCGTTCGCTCGTTCAGGGTTCTTCCTTGCTGATCTTTTAATTGAAGCCAGCCATTGGTCCCCCCATAGTAAAGAAACATGCCTACCTCATTGACACTTTTTAATACGACGTCTTCAATCGTTCGTCCCTCTTTGATCGCTGATTGATTCTCTTGCCGTATCTTTTCTGCTAATCGAGCTGAAAATCCCACCGAGCCGTCTTTGTTCAATGGAACCTCTTGACGCAAGGTAGCGCCTTTTTCAATTCGAACCTCGTTGCGTTTCTGCCAATAGACCGTTGCTGTACTTCCTTGATAATCCACCATAAAGGGTTCATCTTGTAATTCTTTTGACCATTTATGACGAGGCTTGCCCCCGTTTTTCACCGCTTTCGTTTCCTTTTTGCTGGTGGATACATAACCCAGAAAATCGATCAAGCAATCAAATGGTTCCGCACAAACAGCGACCTTTTGTTGCAGTTCCTGTGGAATCACGATAGGTGCGTTGGAAGCGTTGGTCAGTTGGTATTTCTCTTGATAATAGGCCGCTAAGTATGGCGCCATGATCTCCCAAGGTGGTGTAAGGATTATTAAGCGGTCATATTCTTGCTTGTCATCAAATGTTTTCTCATCTGTTACTGATAGTAATTGGCCTTTTTTTATGGCTAAGAGGACGGTATTGTCTTTTGCTTCAATAAGTTTTCCTTTAACAATTTGCAGTTGCCCTGCTTCCTGCGGCAATTCAAAAAGCATCTGTTTGTCATCAATGACCGTTTTTTCTAATTCCATTTTGCTCCCTGCTTTCTGCTAGTTTCTCGCCCATTATAGCATGTATTTTTCTACGCAGCTGTGTCGAAGAATCAAAAAAAGAGGCTGCTTCCAAGAAACAGCCCCTTTTTTAAGGGAATTGGTTTACGTGCATGGTTTCATTTTATTTTGATTGGGTGATTACCAATGGATCAGCTAAAAAAGCACTCAACTAGTGCTGGTTGATAGATCTCATTGTATTTTGCAACTACTCGTCCGCAACGTTCTTCGATATCTTCATGATCGATTCCATCATAGCGAATCACATTTAATACGACACACCTTTCCATTTTTCTGACCACTTCACCGATCACACGGCTTTGTAAGCCAACTGGTTTACATTCATATGCTTTACCTAATACAATTGTTTCTGCTTCCATAATTCTCTCCTTAAAAATTCATTTTTCTAATTGTATTATCATATTATCATCTAATTTTAATTAAATAAAGCAATATGCCCGTAATTTGTAAATAATAACTAAAAAAAGCGTTCATATTCAATGAACGCTTCGCTTTAAAACATTATGTTGTTTTTACGTTAATATTAAAAAACAAGTGCTTTATTGGCGACTTGCTACCAATAACGCCGCAAATTCTTCCAGATATTTCTGATCGATCGCATCATAGCTGTTTGTTTTTCCACTATCGATATCCAGCACGCCAAGCAGCTGATTACCAGCTACCATGGGAACTACGATTTCAGACATTGCTGCTGAGTCACAAGAAATATAATTTTCATGTTCTTTGACATTGGGTACGATCAATGTGGTTTTTTTCTCCGCTGATTCCCCACAAACCCCTTTGCCTAATGTGATTCTGGTGCAAGATACTCTTCCTTGGAATGGGCCTAAGATCAGTTCGCCTTCTTCAAATAAGTAGTAGCCGGCAAATACTGTATCTTCCAATGTTTCATTCAGTAAAGCAGAAGAGTTGGCTAGATTGGCGATCCAATTACTCTCCGCTTCTAACAACCCTTTTAATTGCAGAAGCATCAATTCATACGCTTCGATTTTTTTATTCATTTTCTCACCTCTGTCCTTGATTATAAGCAAACACAGAGGATTTGTCTTGTCTAAATTGCTGGGTACTGGAAACAAAAATTGTGAATAAAGAGAAGTCGCCTGAATCAGTCTACTTACTAACCTTTATCAGCAACCGATCTTGATCGATTGGGTTCTCCTTCTCAATCATCTGCTGAACTACTCTGCATCAATCACAGTAAAACGAGTATTTTCATGTCGCACTGTTTCGATTTCATCAAGGATTGCTTTGGCTAACGTACCACTGGATGTTACTGATTCCTTTTGGTCATTGAATAGCAAGTGATCTTTCCCTAAAATCGCTGGTTTAGCTGGTCCTTCTTGAAAGACGTTCCCAGGAGAAATCCCCACCCAAGGGACATTTTTGACGGTTTCTAAAAAGAGGTATTCGTCTAGCTGATTTTCTGGAATCGCAATCCAGCTTTCACTTCCTGGGGCTTTTTTTAATTCGGTAAGATTGCGTTCGCCCGCTTCGTTGAACAGGCTGCCAGCTCCTAAAATGAAGAACAAGCGTGTGTTCTTTCCTCGAAACAGGTGCACTAATTTTGCTGCCAAATCCACATGCAAGTACGCCTGGTCAGGACTTGTCGCAAACGCATCGACCAATACGTCAAACCCGTCGAGGTCTCCTTCTGTTAACGAAAAAGCATCTTTTGTAAGTGTTTTGACTGTATCACCAAATTGTTCTTTGGCTTTAGCTTCATTTCTAACGATAGCAGTCACCTCATGTCCTCGCTGTACTGCTTCTTGATAAATAGCTGAACCTGCATTTCCTGTTGCGCCAATAACACCGATTTTCATGATAATCATCCTTCCTCATCTTTTGTTTGACTAAAACAGTTGTTACTAATCAAGTTACAACTAGAGTATAAAAGAAACTTTCTTTCCTGTCAAGAAATTGCTTAGCAGGTGAAAGTTCTTTTTACTGTTTTGTGTCCGTTCAATCTACTGTTTGGCTTCTCCTCGAATGCCTTCAATGATTGATTGCAGCGAGATGGCACTCATCTCCTGCTCGATTTTCTTTTGCAGCACATCATAGGTTTCTTCTAATACCGTTTGAATATTCCCCCCAATTAAGCAGTTGGGGTTGGTTTTTTTGTCTGCATGTAAAAGATGGTGATCTTTTTCAACACTCGCATAAATGTCTAACAAAGAAATCTCATTTGGTTCCTTCGTTAGTTTAGGGTTTGGTTTTCCTCTTTGGCTTTCGATCAATCCAGCAACCCGTAAATCACTCATAATCCGGCGAACATAAGCAGGATTCGTTTCAACGCTCTGGGCGATCCGATCACTTGATAAATCAGTTCCTTTAAAGAGGTGGATGTAAGCGAGGATGTGAATGGCGTCGCTGTATTTGGTTGAGTATTTCACTTCGTCTCCACTCCTTTTTCTTGTATCATACCTCTTTTTTAGCATTTAGACAAAGGGGACTGATCAATCTTACAAAACTCAAGAATCCCGTCAAAAAAAACAGCCCTCAAAAAGTTAGCACAAAAGCCTAACTTCTTGAAGGAACTGCATACTGAACCACTTTTTTACTTTTTATTTAAACGATCACTTTGCTAATAGCCATTCATCCATGCTGATTCAAGCTGATTGCCATCGGGATCAACGATTTCATAACCGACCATCATGTCTTCTGGAATACCCATGTCAACTTGGAACGATTGACCGCCATTTTCTTCTGCAATCTTCGCAAAATTCTTCGCTTCTTCTGGAGTATCGAAGCTAAACGCAATCAATGCACCACTTGTGTTCTTCGTATCCGCAATACGTCTGCCATTCAGAAACTGTTGATAAAACGCATGTTCTAACAACATCACCCAAATCGATTCACTCCAAACCATCCCGCTGCTAGTCTCGTTTGAGAACTCTTCATTTTTGACAAATCCCAACGCTTCATAAAAGGAGGTTGCACGTTTGATATCAGTGACAGGCAAATTTATAAACACCATTTTGTTCGCCATTTTCTTGCCTCTTTTCTTTGATAAGCTGCACTGCTGAATCCGTTCTCATTATAGCATTGGTCAATTGAATAAGAGAAACAATTGGCTTTTAGTAAATAAATGACTGATTTATTCTTTTCAAATCATTTTTGTGAAAAAACCTTTACTAAGATCGATAGCAATCACTCCTAATATAGGTCACTGAGGCTATGGCTGATTCATTCCAACTAAATCTCCGATCCTTGAGGAAGCAACATTTAGAAAGTGATTGCTTGTCCAATGTGTAAATCAGGCCACTCATTTGGCGAGACGATAATCGCTCCTGGAAGAACTTCATTTTCTCCCTCACGGAAATAGATGGAGATATGCCCCAATTCTGTGAAATTCGCATTTGCTGCCGATCCAACTTCTTGGATCTCATATTCTTTTTCTCCAATACGAAATTTCCCACCAACTTGAATCACATCTTCTGTTGGATCCTCATGCGTATGGATGACCGAAATCGCTCTCAATTCTGGTGTTGCTTTTGGTCCAAAAAGGATCAATAAACTTTCTTCTTTAAATGCTTCCACTAATTCTCCGATTTCTGTGACTGTTGTTTTGTACATCGAACATCCTCCTAGAATTCTTTTCAATTAAATAAACAGCGCTTACAATTCGACTGTAAGAAACAGTACTCTTGAAAGACTATCTGCTTCTATTTTGTTTATTGGTTCTGATCGTTGTAGCGCTTTGTGAGCCCTAATAACTTACACTTACGCTTTATGCAACAATTCATTTGCAACTTCATCTGTTGTAACAAGGACATTGATCAGCTGCTGTTCTAGTGCAATTTTTATCGGTAAAACTTTTTTTGTTCCATAAGCAATCCCGATGACCGTTGGTATTTTTTTAATATCTTTTAAGTTCACACCGATCACACTCTTATTCAACTGACAATCAACTTCATTCCCTGTTTCATCAAAAAATCGAGAATTTATGTCTCCCTTGATGCCTTTTTCTTTAAGGCTTTTCATATCGGAATCGTCAATATAACCGATTTCTGCCATTGTGCTTTCCTCGAAAGGACTTGCTACCCCGACTAAAGCAATGTCGACTTCACGTGCTTCTGCTATGACACTACGAATGGTTGAGTTTTCGGTCAAGTCCTTTTTAATTTGAGGGTTTGAAACTAATGCTGGAGCATACAAGTACTTCGCTCGTCCTCGCATTTTTCTTGCCAGATCATACGATAATTGGTTGGAGTGGATATCTACATGATCATCCCCCATTCCACCAATCAAGGGGTATACGGTAATCTCAGATTGATTGGTAAAAGGATAGTTATCAACTAAATTGCGGAGTGATTTCCCCCAAGACATCCCGATTTTAGCAGCTTTTTTTGATACCTTTTGCAGATACAAAGCGCCTTGTCGTCCGACCATTTTATCCACTTCATGATTTGCCAGATCCATCGTATCCACGACAACTGCACTTTTCAACTGGTATTTTTGTTCCAGTTTTCGCTCTAGCGTTGCTGAATAAACACTTTTGCTATTAATAAAAATCTCTACTAAGCCAGCTTCCTTCGCATCAATTAAATTTTTCGAAACCAACGAACGAGAAACACCAATGATTTTCGCAATCTCCGCTTGTGTTTTTCCTTCTTCATAGTACATCGATGCAATTTTAACTAGCTCTTTTTCATCTGTGCGATCCATCACGCATCTCTCCCTAAACCCTTTTATTAAAATATACCACACCTATTGTCAAATGACACAGCCAATTCACGATTTTCAAGAAATATGTTGGCTGATTTCTGCGGATGGATGTTGTTTTCTCCCACGATCTCTTGGAAGAACTGGGCAATGCTCTTCCACAAACGTTTTGCTTCTGTTGTAAATGAGTAGAAATTTTTTCATTTAGCAAAAGTACGATTTCCTCTGCTTTTTGCTCATTAGTACATCCCGATGCTAAAGACCCAAGCAATCAATACTGCAAGCACACCTGTAATGACCCGGCTATACAAGATTGCTGGGACTCCGACTTGCACGGTTTCAGGCTTTGCTTCGCCAAGGGATAGACCAACCGGAATGAAATCACAACCTGCTTGAGCATTGATAGCAAAAAGCGCCGGTAACGCATAAGCAACTGGAATGGTGCCTAAGCCAATTTGTGTTCCGATCAAAACACCAACGACTTGCGCAATCACACCACCAGGTCCTAAAATGGGCGATAGAAAAGGCATACTACAAATAAAAGCAATCAAAAGCATACCAATGATCGAATCAGAAAATGGTGCTAAAGCTTGTGCTAGGAGATCACCTACTCCTGTATAATTGATAAATCCGATCAGCATGCTGATAAAGGCCATGAAAGGAATAATGTTTTTCAATAGCATATCAACTGCATCGCGTCCTGCTTGGTAAAAAATGCCCATCACTTTGCCTATTCCTCGAGAGAACTTCACGAGAATGCTCTCTTTTTTGGCATTTTGTGCTTGGTGCTGTGCTTTTGCTTGGGCATACTTTTCTTCAAATGACTCTGGGGCATCTGCAGTTTCAGTATCCGCCTGTTTCTCTAGCGTTTTTTCTTCTACAAGCACTGCCCCTTTAGTTTCACATAACTCGATATCCTCTGGCGTGACACCAGAAACGAAAACATCTTCTGTAATGAACTTAGCTAAAGGGCCAGAAGGCGAAGATGGCAAAACATCAACTGTTGGGATTTTCTTCATTGGATAAACTCCGATACGTGCTGTTCCACCACAATCGATGACTGCTGCCATAATTTCTTCTTCTGGGATCGCATTTGAGAAACCGTCGACGACTTCAGCCCCACTCAGTTCGCTCATCTTTTTCGCAACAGGATGAATTCCTCCTCCAGTCACAGAGATAATCTTGATTTTTTTCCCTTCAGGCTGAATTTCTAATCCTTTCCCCCAGCCGTTGCTGCCTTTTTTTACAAAAATCTTTCTGTACATCGCTTTTCCTCCCATATACTCGATTCAACACACTTTAAATCGTTTCAGTTTTTGTGGCAGATTCTCGCTTCATTAAAAATTTTGTGATTTTCTCCGTAATCACACCTCTAACGAAAACCACGACAATCCCACATAAGAAATAACGAACGGCTAAACTTCCTTGATCATACCCTGCCTTCATGACCCCGTTAGCGATCCCCAAGTATACAAAAAGTTCGCCGGCATTCGCATAAGGAAATAAACCTGTTACAGGATGCAAAAATGAAACTACAGCATCATAAAATGCCGGTTTTTCTTCTTCCTCAACGAATTTTCCAAACGTATATGCCATTGGATTCGTTAATAAAAGGACCGATAAAATCGGCATGACTGTGTACCTTAATACAAGATGTTTCGCACTGGCACGAATTGCTTTATTGACTCGCTTCTCTCCAATAATAGCGATCAAAGAATAGGTAAATGTTAGTAAAACGATCAATAGCGGTATAATACCAGTCATAAAACTCATAAATTGTTCACCACCGGCTTCAAACAACCCAATAAAGTTTTTACCAAACCATTCAATATATTTCATTATTCATTCCTCCTAAAATCAAGTAATCGGTTTCATTTTTTTTGTCTAAAAAGGACAAAATCGCTTTTTGGTGCAAACACGATTTTTTCGCTTGCCATTCCTTCAATAACTCTTGAGAGGTTTGTTCACCAACTAATGCCTCACAAGATGTAAAACGAGAAAAAATCGTCAAGCCAGAATACGTATACGCCTCAATGATCCTTCCCTGTGTATTTGTTACTACGACTAATACCACCGATGAATACCAATTTTTGGCCACTTCTGTATTTAATTGATACCCACTTTTATTTTTATAGCGTTGGATTAATTGTTTCACAAAGCGCTGATAATACCGAATTTGAAACAAACTAAATATTCCTTGTAAAACGACGATAAGTGTTCCTAACACCACAATTCCTTGCATAAATAACCTCTCCTTTAACTACCACGATTTTTGTAAGTATGTGATATTGATATCTTTTTAGTGTAATTGATTCCTATGTTTGATACAAGCTAACGGTTATTTTATTCCTACTTACCTTATCTGGATCAGCGGTTAAAGGAGAAGCTAACTACTGTTTAATCAAATGTTTCGTCTTGCAATTTGCGTAATTTATATACAGTCGTTGATTCATCTAATTCAACATCATCCACCGTTAAAAAGGCTCCTTCTTTGATCGGACGCTTGGCAACTGCGCCAGCAATCAACCCAATCGGAATGTGACTATTTCTTTTCATGTCTTCATGGGTCTCAAGGACACCTCTTACGCAAAAGCCGCCGATTCCATCGATTCGCTCACCCGCTTTGATGGCTTTTTTCGTCACACAAACAGTTTCTGAAACAGGTGCTCCCATAGGTACGATTGCTGTATCTTGCTCTAGTACAGCTCTTGCAATCGTAATTGGTGTTTCTAATGAGCATAGATGAAACGGCCGATAGAGAAGATGATGATCACGCTCGCCTTTTTTCATCAGGTAATCTAATTCATGACTAACGCCTTCGTTTTGCCCTTTCACTATACAAAAGATACCCGGGGCAATTCCGTCAACATATTCCACCACACCAAATTTATTTAATATTCCACCGTTTTCTTTGGTCGTCAGTTGTTCGAGCGTTCCATCTAAATCAGCACTGATGCCATGCATGCCAACAACGTCAGGGACAAACCCCATTGCATTAGAGAGCAAGTTCATTTCTCCCATCGTCTTTGTTCCATCTTGAAATGACGCTAGAATTTTCGGGCTCATTTTTTGGGCTTTGGCTTTTGCAGCTGCCGTATCTGGATTGGCATGGACCATCAATTGATTATTTTTTCCTTTACCAGCGACTAACACTTCCATCCCCATACTTTTAGCAAATTCATACATCTGCATCGTAGCCGCTGGCTCATCACCATCTGATCCAGTATAAATCAAGTCGGTTGCTCCATATAGCTTATTCATCAGCGGTCCGATCGTAATATCGATTTCAACATTCAAAAGTACAAGATGCTTTTTCGCCATTAGTGATTCAAGAGAAATTTGTGCACCTGCCTCGGGGACACCGGTTGCGTCAACGATTATCTCTACTTTATCGGAATGAATAATATCTTTAAAATCTTGGCTGATCAAAATGTCGATTTTCTCATGGGCTGTCGCATTGTAAGCAGCAGCTGCACGATTGGCAGCTTCTAAATTGATATCGCTTATCCCGCTGACGATCATTCCAGGAATCGTTGAAATTTGTGAAATCATACCAAAGCCCATTTGTCCTGCCCCAATCACACCTACCTTGATCGGGTTTCCTTCTTTTTCACGATGTAACAACTTTGTATAAAGCGTCATTGCTTCTTCCTCCTTTTTGTCAAACGACAATGCGTTTGTCATTTGCTATTACATCTGTATTTTGCCATCTCTTTTGTCATATGTCAATACTATTATCAAATGACATAATAATAGACGTCTCATTTTCCTTTTTCTTCCTGTCTATTTGCTATCCTTTCTTTATTCAGTCATTCGTTCTTTTCATCCGTAGAATTGACCGAATCGACCATAATTGCTTTTATAGTCATAAAAATTTTCAAAAAAGAACTAAATAAATCACCTAAGAATCTGAGCTATAAAAAGCTAGGTTCTCCTCTCAAGAAAAAAGAAGGACTCGAAAATCGTTTATCATTTTCGAGTCCTCCTTTTTTTGTTCAAATTTCATGGTTCAAGTGCCCTTTAGAGTTAGCCATGCTGCTTCAATGATGGTTCAATTGAAGTAACGACAAAAAAGAAGAAATTCTTTCTTAACCTCTGCCATAAATCAGGATGTAATGAATTTGTTGATATAAATTTTTAGATAATGTCATTTCTTGATGGGTCTTTGTCTTGACCTAAAGTTAACTTCAACATTTATACTAACAATACTAACTTAAGAAAGAAGGATTTATATGAGAGCAGCAATTTTTGAAAAAGCAGGATTAGTTAAAGTGGAAGAAGTAAAAAAGCCAACTTTACAAGCAGCCGATGATGTTATTATTAAAGTTGTCCGAGCATGTGTTTGCGGTTCTGATCTTTGGTCGTATGCCCATGGCGATAGTAAAGAACCTCATTCAGTTAATGATGGTCATGAGGCATTAGGCATCGTTGAAGAAATAGGTCCAGACATTACGACTGTGAAACCTGGAGATTTTGTCATCGTCCCCTTCACCCATGGCTGTGGTGAATGTGATGCTTGCCGTGCCGGCTTTGATGGCACATGCGACCGTCATCAAGGTACAACGAATTGGTCTAACGGTTTCCAATCTGAGTATATCAACTTCCATTACGGCAACTGGGCCCTTGTAAAAGTTCCAGGTCAGCCAGCTGATTATACGGAAGGTATGATCAAATCTCTTTTAACTTTGGCTGATGTTATGCCCACAGGATATCATGCGGCACGTTGTGCACATGTAGAAAAAGGGGATAAAGTCGTCGTGATTGGCGATGGTGCCGTAGGACAATGCGCTGTCATCGCGGCAAAAATGCGTGGGGCTTCCCAAATTATTTTAATGAGCCGTCATAAAGATCGACAAGAAATGGCTCTTCAATCAGGTGCTACAGCTGTTGTGGCTGAGCGTGGTGAAGAGGGAATCGCGAAGGTACGCGAGATCCTTGGCGGAGGCGCGGATGCTGCTCTTGAATGTGTTGGTACAGAAGCTGCCATTACACAAGCCCTTGGTGTATTGCATAATGGTGGTCGTGTAGGTTATGTCGGCGTCCCTCACTATGACGATCGACCAATCGGTTCCACTTTTGCTCAAAACATTTCCATTGCAGGAGGATCTGCATCGGTCACAACATATGATAAGGAAATCCTGTTAAAAGCGGTGCTTGATGGTACTATCAATCCAGGCCGCGTTTTCACCCAAACCTATGATTTAGATGATATCAACCAAGCCTATGCCGATATGCAGGAACGAAAAACGATCAAATCTATGGTTGTTGTTTCAAGGGATGAATAGACAAAGCTAATTAAAAAACGCTCGTCCGAACAATGGACAGCCTCTCGATAGACAAAGTACTATAACCAGTACTTTGTCTTTTTATCCATGAAGAAAGAAAACACTGTAACAGCCTACCCTTTTTCCACAATTAATCAATTCTAGAACTTTAAAATGATAGAACATAACGCCAGACAAAAGAAAAAAGCCCTTGAAATCAAGGGCTTTTGCTTCATCTGATAATAAATGATTAACGACGAATTTCTTTGATACTTGTGAAAAGTCGTTAAAGTATTGATATAAAAGTATTTTTATTGCTTCTGACTACATGTTGACTATTTTTTAGAAAATACGTTTTTCAAGAATTTTGAAATACGAGTGCTTCCACCGCGTTTTAGGATTCCAATGAACTGAAAGCAATCAAAGGTTTTATCTTTTCATTTGAAGTTAAGTGGCGATAAATTTTCGAAGTCGTTTGGTCGGTATGGCCTAAGCGATCCTTCAAGACATCCCAGCTACAATACTCAGCCACTAAGCTTGCCATAGTGTGACGAGCCAAATGAGTATGGAAATGTTTACTAATCCCTGAACGATTGACACACCGTTTGACATGATCATTTACGTACTCTCGTCGATAAGGAACACCACGTTTACTAGAATCGAGATACACAAACAAATATGTTTCTTCTATAGTAAACCTGTAATGTTGCCTCATCTCATCCAAAGCCTTAATCAACTGTTGTAGCTTTTCCATAACTAGAGGAGTTACCAGAACTCGTCTAGCAGAGCTAACTGTCTTAGTAGTTTCAATTCGAAAATCCTTACTCTTCCCCTTAACTGCTGTTTGCTTATAGAATAGAATTTCATTTCTTTTGAAATCTATATCTTCAGGCTGTAAAGCAAGCGCCTCACTGACACGGCAACCAGTGTAAAATAGAACATGGAATAGGACAGACATTGGTAACTCCTCATGAACAATGCCATAATTCAAAAAAGTTCTCAATTCATCGACAGTAAGAAACTTGTCCTCAATATTACTCACAGCTTCTTTTAAATCAGTTACCGTTAACTGATATTTTGGCATTCTTACAGTCTTCATTGGATTTTCACTTACCAGGTTCTTTCTTTGACAGTATTTGAAAACCATATTCAGAACTTGAATAAGTGATTGTAAACTATTTTTGGCATAGCCCACATTAGTTCCATTGACACCACATTCCTTTAAAGTAAAGAGCAGTTCTTGAAGACACTCTGGTGATAAATCAGATAACTTTTTATCACCAATCCATCGAACAATAATTTTTAATTGTTCTTCTCGTTTGTCATAGGTTGTTTCTTTTTGTTCATTTAACGAACGATAATGTTGAAACCATTGCTCACCTACAACACTAAACTTGTCGTCACTGGCAACAATTCTTTTCTTAATCCTTTGTTGTTTCTCCATTTCAAGATAGACAAGTTGTGCCTCACGTTTTGACTTAAAGCCTCGCCTCGTTGTGCGGTATGCTTGGAAGTACCACGTAACCCTGCCGGTAGGACTAATTTGCTTCTTGAACCGATCTGTTTTCATCATCTGCTTATTCCTCCTAAACGAAGGAACCCTACAAAAGAAAAGTCTTTAGAAATCTTTCTATCTATAAATATATAATACCGCATTACAATAAAAAGATAAAACCTATAAAGAACGAAGTAACCGCATCTTCTCACGAAAATCATTGGAATCACTCTTTCTCATCCATTTTAAGATATCATCTCGAAGATAATGTCCTCGAATCCCAAGCCAACATGGAGGGAACTCACCCAGTTTTATTAAACGATTTAAGGTACTATCACTAATTTGAAAGAGCCGTTTTAAATCGGTATTTGTTAGAACTAAGGGTAACTGGGTGATAGCAAGCACCTTTTCTGTATAATCCTGTAATCTCTTTTGTAAAAATGTGTAGAACTCAATATCTGAGCTACCATCTTTAGTTATATGTTCCATTCATATCACTTCTTTCTATAACGAAAAACTAAATAATTTCCCTACACATAACAAACCATGAATAAATTTAATTAGTAAACAGTACGCATTTCAGAATCTGGGAACACTGAAAATATACTTCCTCCTTTACGACATTGACTACATCTATAATATGGAAGAATTAATATAATTCCAGTCTATCAGCTGCTTTGCAAAAGCACATAGGAATCTCACCTCCCCCCAGTAATGGCGGGCCAATTTGGTTACGGAAGTATCATTATGGAATCTCAAAATTTATAACTAAACTATTCTGTCGCTCAGAGTTTAATCTCGTCTTGGCGTAGTTTGAAAATAAATTATGAAAGTTAATGTACCGATAGACTTTTATTCAATTATCAAAGTTCACAAAGGCTTTTCAGCCTATGGAAATCTTATATTGCCATACAAAACTTCCATAGAACGAAAAATGGAAAGAGGAAGTCCTTATCTAACGGTATATATCAAATGTCATAACTTTTTCAATCAATTTACTTTCGATACTTCTACGGATGAATTCGTCAATGTAAACTGAAGATAAAACTCCATTTATATAATTGTTACGTAACGAAAGACTCACAATATATCTCTGATAGTGGTTTAAAACATTGGACATAGCGATAGGATCTCCAGAAATTGCTGAAACAATTACATCCGCTGTTAAAAATGAATTATTAGTATTTTTTTTATTCATATTTTTTCTCTAGCCTTTCCCTTAATTCTTCTTCTGCTTTTCTTCTTTGATACCAAACGCCTCCGACACTCATACTAATCGTTTCTCCAATCTCACGATCATTGAAACCTGCGAAATAATACAATAATATTATTTTTCGTTTGGATTCATTTAATTCATTAATTGCTTCAGCTAAATGAAGATTTGAAACTAATAATTCCATCCCTAAAACAATGAACAGCTCACTATTGTCTATAGATTTATCTGTCTCTTGGATAAAAGACTTATCATATTCTGAAACTTCAGTCAAAGATACTTGACGCTCTCTCAACCTCGCGTATTGCTTTTTGATATTTCTAGCTTCATTTCGAATAACAATTTTACAAAAACTATCAAAGCTGTGCATGATATGCGAATCAAATGAACGCTCCATAATCTTGCCTCCTTGTATTGTCATAACAAAGATTCTGTAAGTTCTTACTTTCCTCTTTCCACTACTACTACAATCGGATAGACAGGATTTTTCGAAGATTATCAAAAATCCCAATAAAAAAGCACATAGACAAGAATGTCTATGCGCCTCACAAACTAATTATTCTAAATAATTCATAATAGGATATTTCACAATTATTCCCTACGACAAGAGATATTATTGACCGCAAAAAGAATAATCATTCTGATTTAACTGTAAAATATTGGGTAAATCTTCCTCCACCAATTTCAGTTTCTAACTCAAACTTGCTATTCAGCCGCACTAATTTTCTAATATACTTGATACCATAACCATGATTTTTGCAATATATCCTAGTGCAGTATACCCAACACTATCAAAATAACCATCGTCATAACAATGCGAAACAATCAAAATAGAGTAAACTCGGATATTATAAGTCTTTTATTTTATAGAGTGTTTCGTAATTGATATCCAGTTGATAATTTTGTCGGAAAATTTTATACCTGAGTTTAAATTATTCCCGATGTCCCCATCACTATGAACACCTATAACATCGCCATGACTATTAATGATAGGGGAACCGGATTGACCTACAGATGTATCAATATCATAAAACAATTTGTGATATTCATCATTATTAGTTTGGAAAAAGTCAATACTATTAGAATGAGTCCATTGCTGATTTGATTTACTATTTGGATACCCAGTAATAGATAAGTAAGAATCCTCCTTTGAAAAAGGTTTTAAATTTAACCCTGTTGAGACAGAATCAAGTGTATCGTTCTCTTCATTTGGATACAAAGAAGCTACTGCGATATCCGCATCTTCTGATAAGATACAATTTTTAACGACAAAAGGTTTATGAGGTATAGTGTCACCATCAATTCCAGAAAAAAAATACCCAATATTCTCAATTTTAATATCATCAAATAATTCTTGCGCCACATGTTTATTAGTAACAATGCAGTTATCTCCAATAGAAAAAGCGGTTCCCAACATAAAACCATTATTTTTATAATTATATATCAACAACCTACCAATATTAGGATTAAAATTTTTATCTTCCATAGTTACTCTTGTTCTTCTATCATTATTAGGATCTAGTATTGATCTTTTTGTTATAGATCCTGCATCTACGGATAGTAGTCCCAAAGAAAAAATAGAAAAGACAATCATAATTAGTAGAAAAGATATATATAGATTTTTTAACTTACTTTTCATAATCATTCTCCTATCGACATAATTTAATTAATATGCTTTAATAAAAAAAGAAAGCACTTTTTTAAGAGCTTTCTCTATATAAAATCTGGTAGTGTGAATTTCTAAAGTATCTAAAGTATTCGATGAATAAATTAATTCGTAGTGGTTTTAATTTGTTAAATAATTCTATCTACCAGATTAATGTTTACGGCAGTTTTTAACGCAACTATTTAATGCGGACAAGCTAATTGTCATAGAAGAAATAGAGACAGTTAATGTAGAAATTTCATAAGTAGTGACGGCCGCTGATGCAACTAAAGCAGATTCTTCAGATTTTTCTGGTGCTTCAGTATCTGAACCCCCAAATTTTGATAAGCGTTCTAGTTCTTCTAAATTTAACTCATTATTTTTCATTTTAATTCCTCCAATTAATATCACACTACCAGTTTTTATCACTTATTTTGTAAAAATTCTTTCAATGAACTTGCACGAGAATAATCATTGTCAAAAAATTCGATTCTTTCAGGATGATTTACCTCAAGAATTGAGTTAACTTGTTTATCAGATTTAAATATCAATTCTTGATTATCTGTTATTAATTCTATAATCTTCGGTAAATTTCTATTAATTTGATGAATAGTATAATTAGCAAATGATTCAATTCCTACTGATGTCAAATTTTTTGCTTTAATTGAAATCGCAGGTATAATCGATAAACCAAAATACTCCATGATTTTTTTTAAATAATTATTTACTGTATCATTACCGTTGTTATTAGATATAGATATTGGAATTCCTAATTTTCCTACAAGAGGCATAGTATGAATCCAAGAACTTAAATGTTCGACAAAAAGTTTCATTTGAGAAGAAATATTATGTGAAAATACTGGACTAATAAAAATTATTATTTGTGAGTCAAGCATTTCTTTTTTCATTTCTATAACTTCTTTATTGTTATTAATGGTCTCTATCCAACTAGTTATAAAATCCAAATGAGTATTGTTAAAATCTCTATAATATATAGTATTAACAGTGTTCATTTCATTTAGCTGTTCAATTAAACTTTGAATGAATTCATTGGTCTTCGATCCCCTTGGATTATTATTCCCGTAAAAAATAAACACATTCATTTACTTTCCTCCATTAATTCAACTTGTTTGACTTAAATACATTTCTTTATAACTTGGACTTACCTCTAGTAGTTTAAGGTGTGAACCTTTTCCTTTTATTTCACCATTTTCTAAAAAATAAATTCTTTCTGAATCGGTGATAGTAGCTAACCTATGTGAGATTACTAAACAACTAATTGATTGCTTCTTCAAGTTAGAATATATTTTGTTCTCAGTTAATGAATCTAAAGAACTAGTACTTTCATCGAGTACAAGCAAATCTGGATTGGTTATAACTGCTCTTGATATTGCGAGTCTTTGTATTTGTCCACCAGATAGATTGTTCCCTTTGTCTGAGAGAATTGTATTTAGGCCTAGCGGCATATTGTTTACTGTATCGTATAGATCCGAAATCTTAAGAGCCTCATTTACCATTTCATCAGTCAAAGAATAATCATCCATCGTTATATTATCCCTAATACTTTTATTAAAAATAATTACATTCTGTGGAATGACAGATACTCGAACCTCTCTGTTTTTATTAGAATTAAAAAGTATAGTCCCTTCATTGGGCTTATATAATTGAGTAATTATTTTTATTAACGTTGTCTTACCCGATCCAGAGCGTCCAACTAAAGAGACTTTTTCACCTTCATAAACTTTGAGATTAATATTATTCAAAGTATTATTTACGGTATCATTGTATTTAAAATAAACTTCTTTCAACTCCAGTAATAAATGAGAATCTTTTTTATCACAATAAATTTTATCCATTTTTTCTTCAGGTTCATCTAGCAAATCATTTAAGTAGAATAATGACGATTTAGTTATTACTAATCCAGAAATTTGAGTTGATAAGTTAACAGTTTGATTCAATAAATTAGAAGTTAACGTATAAATAAGAAATATTGTCCCCGGGCTAATTACTGAAGAATAATTATAAAAAATCAGGGTTGGAGCAAAAACGACAATCACTGGAAAAAATATCGAAGCAGCCATAATACATAAAGCAATATTGTTAGAGAAAATCATATTTTTCCTATAATGATCCAATAAATTACCAAAAGATTTTTCATACCATTTAAAAAAATAGTTATTCAATTTCATACTTTTAATTTGAAAAATATTGCTGACTATTTCTGTTTGAATATTGTTTACTTTTTCTGAAAATACCATTTGTTTAGCTTGTTTTTTATATAGAATCTTATTAGTAACACCCATAAATACACCAATTAAAATCATGAACCATAGGGCAAAGATAAAATACTTGAAATAGTTTATAAGCATATAGATTGAAATGACAAATATACTTATTGACGAAATAATTATTTGGATGAATGAATTACTTATCAATGATTGAACCTGACCTAACAAACCTAATCTGAAAAGTATATTCCCTTCACTTCTATTATCAAAATATGAGAATGGAATTTTTAAGGTATGACTAATTGTTCTCAGTGATAAATTTTTGTATAAGTCTGATTGCATTTTTGTAATTACAAAATTTCGTGTAATTGATATACCAATATATATAATAAAAAGCATTATGATTGATTTACTTAAGTTACTAGAAAAGCTAAATTGTTCTATTGAAAATTGATCAATAATTTTTTTTAAAATAATAGGTAAGTACAAAGATACTAGGTGCAAAACCACTGATAGTATTAAAAATAGACTGAAAACTACTTTCACATTTTTTAATTCTTTAAAAATATATCTGAATTCATTCTCAAATTTAAAGCCTAGTTTTATTTTTCTTTTACGTTCAAAATCAATAATATAGTTCTCAAATTTTTCATCCAGTTCATTTAATGAAATTCTATACTCACCTGTATCTGGATCGTATATATTAAACTTGTTCATTTTTTTTTGAATGACTACAAAATGTGAGTTCTTGGAAAGAATAATTTTAGGCGTTTTGGTCCATTCGTAACCTTTGAATGAATGAAGTTTGATAACGCGTGGATCGAGCTGTTCTTTTTTTAATAACGTTGTTAATTGGAATAAACTAATTCCATCCCTGCCAATATTAAATTGTGTGCGGTACTCGCTTAATCTTTTACTTACACCATAATATTTATTAATCATGCTTAAACAGGCTAATCCACACTCTGCCTCTACTGATTGCCTAACTAGTTTCATAGTAACGCTCCCCACTCATGGTCAAAATATTTGGAAGATGGTTATCCAATAGTGACAATAAACCATAAGCTACACCATAATTTCCTAACATAAAATGATCAAAACCTATCCCTTTATTTCCATCAAACCAATCTATGTCTTCAGTTATGCTACTCAAACGTGGTATCTTTCTATTTAAATCATCATATAAAACAGTCCCCTTTAGCAGCATCAGATTACCTAATATTCCATGACAAAGGTTCATATTTTTTTGGGAATACCACATTTCTTTTATTGTATCCTCCAAATATCTGATGATATACTTCAGAACATTACTACTCTCTTCTTCCAGAATATTCTCTACTTCGATTTGAAAGCAAACTCTATAAATACCAGTTAGTCCTCTGCACCATGATAAATTACTAACTTCTTTCATGCAGTTAGTGTTAATTAAGTTGTGTAATTTTAAAACATACGGAATTACATATTTTTCAATAAGATCAGCCATATCAAAACTGCTAATTTGCCCCTTAAAGCTAAGTATCATCCAAATAAATCCTGATAGACCATGTCCAAACCCCATATCTTTAGGTATTACTAACTGAGTATCAATAAGAACTCTGACTAATCTATTAATAAAATGTAAATATAAATTGTGATTTTTTTTATTCAGATATTGTTCATATGAATTTAAAAATACTATTATGCTGCTTATCCCATTAATAAAATCCAAGTTGAGTTTATAATGATCATCAAAAGCCATTAATAAGCTTTGCTCAATGAGCATATTAAAGTCATCTAAGTACTTTTCATCTCTTAGCGTTAAATAAAGATTAACTGCTAAAAATGCTCTTGTATTTGAACTATTTGAAAAGAGTGAATCAAAAATTACATCATCATTACTTTGATTCATACCTTTATACAGTTTCTTTGCAATATCAAGATACTTGCTTTCTTTCTTGAATTTCCCATAATTTAAATATAAAAGTATAACCGGTGAAATAGCATAGAAATCCTGATCTAAAACCTCTAAACCAATAGAAAAGTCCCCATCCTCATTTTTATATTTCATTTTATGATAAAGAAACGTCAGTGCATTTGAATTAGTTTCAATTAACAGATTTGTTTTCTCATCTAGGAAAGATTCAATTAACTTTTCTACTTCTTCCATTTGGTATTTTTCAAAATCATTTAAGTTTAAAGTTGTTTCTCCAAAACTACTACTTTCTACTACTGTTCCGATAGATAGCTTAATTAACTCTTTTTGCATGTCTATAGTTTTCTTATTTAATAAATTTAATTTATTTTTTAACATTTGAAATGGGGATGTTTTGTAGTAATTATTAATAACTATTTCGCTATTTTTATATAGATGATTGTCAAAAAAATTACCGAAGAATATAGGAATATTTCCTTTTAGTAAATCATCTATTTCGAGCTCCAAACGATAAAATCCAAAATCACCTGGAGAGTAATTATTGTATAAAATATCTAAAACGTCATCATAAGTTATTTTTCCTGATAATACAGAAGGATGGTATCTAGATAACAAGAACTCATTATATACTTGAGTAGGCCTTAATAACTGTCTTACGAGCAATGGATGATTTTCTTTGGCAAAAGAACTAATTAGTGTCATAAACTCTTTACTATTTTGAATTATCGAACTAATTCCTTGAGTAAACCCATCTATAAGTTCTTTTTGAACACTCTGATAATCTAACTCTGTACCATCATTTAATATTCTTTGATCATTTTTAACTTCAATACCTGCTTTTAGTAACTCATGTATAACATTCCCGTCCTTATCCATTGAAAAGCTATTTACATTTTGACCGTCTGACTCCATTGTTCTTGACATAATTCCACTCATATTTAAATCAAAAACACCCTTTGAATTAATCCAGGGGATGAATGATGTATTTAGTACAGAGTATCTTAGATCACTATACTGGGAACTTTCCTTTTTTAATTCTTGGTTAAAGTTATTACTAATAGTTTCTAAGTCAATCAAGATTGGATATTCTCCATGACCGATTATATTATCGTAATGCATATCATACGAATTAAAAATGTAAAAAATTGCTAAAAGAATTCCAGAACGATAATAGTAATTTTTAGCTTCTAACTCTGTTTCACACTTAATATTTTCAATTCTTTCTTCCCAAAAATATTTTTTTCTTACAATTCTTTTGCATTTTTTCCAAGACAAAGAACGATTTTTCTGAGGAATGTTTTTAAGGATAAAATCTATTGTACTTTCAAATAGGACAGAAGAATCGATACTTTTAGGTTTAAAAAAAATCTCAATACTGTTTGTAGTTACTATTCTTGAAACTGATAATCCCTCGTGAATATCTCCTTCGCCTAATTTAATTTCTTGGAGGTCTCCTAAATCACCAAATAATTGAACTAGCTCTTTATAATCTTTATAAAATTTCTCAATTATGAGATTAATTGCTTTGATACTGGTGATTATATTCTTTTGGATCAAATTATTAATTTCATAATACTCATTTAGAAAAGTATCACCTGAGTCTCTATGATTAAAGTCGTAATATGAAGGCAACGCTATTCCCAGTGCAGAGCTTATTAACTCCACCTTCAAATTTTGCATTAATGTACTATTTTCTTTTACTTTTGTATCGAAGGATATGGAGAGACTATCTACAATTTCGCTTATGAATGTGAGTAACTCGTCATGATTCGCTTTAACAATATTTTCATTCAAGTTACTCACTTCCCTTTACATGTCTTATGGCGACTATAATTTGAATGAATCCTGATAAAATTAATAATACTCCGGAAATTAAATACCACGAACTTTTGGACAAGAAACATAATTGAACAAGTCCAATGAAAATATTTATTACACCTAAATACATATTTATATTTTTAGCTAATTTTTTTATCATATCAACACCTGCTTTCGCTTTTTCTTTTACATTTATTTTTTTATATGGTTGTCTCGGATTGTCTAATTTCCTTGCTGTATTTATATCATAAAACAAATCAATTAAACCTACTAGAAGTGAATTAGTTATGTCTGTAAGTAACTAATAAAGCAATACAAAAGTAAAATTCAACATACGAGATATTCCATATAGAAATATCTCACATGTCTTGATCAAATCTTTTTTTATTGTTCTCGTTGACTATTTAAAGAAGTCTTTTACTTTATTAAAAAGGTCTTGTACTGCATTATTTCCTCCTGAAAATATTGAACCGCCACTTGGTGCTCCCCCTTTGATAACTTTTGTCTCTTGCTTTGTAAGTTTCTTCTTATCACACATATAATCACTCCTCTTAATTAGTAATTAGAGTATATGATTTTATATTTAACTGCGGTGCAATTTGTCTTAACATCGTATTTTTTTATCTTGAAATCTGTATTAGGGAATCTGTTACTCATATTGCTGATAAAAAAGCAAAAAAATACATCTGAAAAACTTAACAAACTGATTCGCAAGCTTTTTAGATGCATTATACTAAAATTTGAACAATTAATTATGAAACATATTTTTCAATAGCTGAGTTTTAACCAGCGGAAAATTACATGAGTATTCTTCCGGAAATGTAATAGTGCGAGATTTATAATCAATTGATTTTATATTTTGTGGATTGATTAAAAATGATTTGTGAACACGAAGTAATTCAGGATACTCATCTGTTAATACATCCATTTTCCCATAAAATTCATACATCATATTATCACCATATAGAATTAATTTATGAGGTGTTGCAGATGTTTCAATAAAATAAATAGAGGAGATGGCTACTCGGATACTTCTTGATCCCATCAAAAATGATAAATGACGTTGATTCGTTATGCGATCAATAAATGTTTGTTTATGGGAACTATCAAGTACTTTTTGAATTTGATCTTTTTCAGTCTGGTTATCCTTTACGATATAGTTTAATGGTGCTATCTGTCTTTGTAAGGTCTTTATTGCTAGTTCTTGATGCGAAGTAATAAAAACAATTTGAGCAAATTCATTATCACTTCTGATTTGTTGAGCAATGTCAATACCATCTAGCTGTGTACCGAGATCAATATCTAAAAAGAAAAGGCTATTGGTGATCTCGTTTTTTTTAAGGTAGAGAAATATATCATCCGGATCTGTAGTTGCAAAAACTAGCTTCATATCATAATCATTGATCATGATCCAGTTTTCAATCACAGATTTATAGTATTGAACCAAGGTTGATTCATCATCACATAAAAAAACTGGTAAAGTCATAACAATCACGCTTTCCTTATAATTAGTGTAGAAACAAATAGCTGATCAATAGCATGATGTGTAATATCAGCTTGTTTGATTGTTGATAATATTTCATTTACGTTGTTCAATCCTATCCCTCTATTAGCTCCTTTACTACTAAAACCTTTTTTATTCATTAAAACTAAAGAAGGTAAATTTCCCTCGTATGAGTTCTCAATACAAATTTCAATCATATCAATATTATCGATTAATAAAACGTTTAATATCTTATCTGGCGATTCTTTTGCGGCCTCTATTGCATTGTCCATCAATATCCCAACTATACGGACTAATTTAACAGACTCTAGGTTAAAATTGCTTATTTGTTTAAAACATTCAAAATGCACAATCAGCTTTTCTTGTTCGGCTTGTAACAGTTTAGTAATCATGAGAGACTTAAAAGACTGAACTTCAATGTTACTAATTCCTGAAAAACGCATAACGTTGTTATCAATCATCTGTCGTGAGTAGACTAATATTTCATCTAAATAATCATGGTTTATTTCATTGATCTTTTGTGATGCATTTAATCCTATTAAAAGATTTTTATAGTCATGACGAAATTTTCTCAATTCTTGATAGTTTCTTTCAACGTCATTTGTGTAGACACTCATCATTTCCATCTTTTCTTTTAAATTTTCGAGTTCTGCTCTTTCTTTATTCTTTCTTATTGAAATATAGGTGAAATACATTGTAAGTGAGAATTGAGCGACCAAGAATCCAAGCATTATAAGACTAAACATACCCAGAGCTTGCATTTTTCTTAAAATCTCACTAATTAAAATAATAATTATTACTAATATAGTTAGTTGCATCGTATAAATCTTCTTTTCTTCCAATGAAAAGGATGGATTTAATATTCTACGCCTAATTATTGTTGCAAGTCCTATTGAAAAGAACCAATTCAATGCAGTCGCTGCAACTACGATTAATGATCCTTGACTATTTAATGCGTTCATTTTAAGACTAAACAGAATCTTAGCTAAGTTAGAAGTAAGAAATGGAATGATCCAATATATCAATACTGAAAGGAGTATCCCAAAAAGATCATTGAAAACAATATCTGTATCATTTCGCCTCCATTTATGAAAACGAAGTAAAATTATTAATGACATGACTACAAGTACTCCCACAAGTGCATCAATCATCGAAATTAACGTAAGAGGTATCAATAATAACAAAATACTTGCAAGAAAAAATTTGGATGTTATATTGGTCAGCATATATATCAATGTAAGCAGTAGTAGAAGATCAAAGAGTTCAAGTACAAAGTAAGAAAGAGAGTCAAGCAATACCATAAGAACACTTCCTATCAAGATAGTCTTCTTATTATAACAAGAATCATTTAAAATAGGCAGAGTTTTTTATTTCCATTTTCTTTCTATACGATATTCATCATTTCCCATAGTTCATCATATGCTCCGTTTAGCGACCTCAACTGTTGGTGCGTTCCTGACTCGATCAGTTGTCCTTTGTCTAAAACAAATACTTGATCACAGTCCTTAGCAATAGATAAGTGGTGGGCTATGAATAGAATGGTCTTCTCTTCCATATTCATTAAATTTTGAATGATTAGGTGTTCTAAACGAGTATCTAATCCACTAGTTGCCTCATCGAGTATCAGAATATCTGAATTCTTTAGTAAGGCTCTCGCAATAGCTAAGCGCTGTTTCTGACCACCTGAGAGATTGCTGGCACCCTCTTCAATCGGAGATTGAAAATGAAGCGGCAGTCCTTCAATAAACTCTTTTATTTGAGCCATTTCACATGCCCGAATTATCTCTACATCTGATGGCTGGTAATCTAAACCAAATATCAGATTTTCAAAGATGCTGCCACTAAAAAAGAAAGTCTCTTGTGAGACATAACTGATCTTATTTCTCAAATCTACTCTTGGGATACCTTGAATAGAAACACCCTGAATACGTATTTTACCTTTTTGAGCGCTATAAAAGTTCACGAGTAGTTTGGCTAACGTTGATTTACCAGATCCGCTCATTCCAACTATTGCTACTTTCTCATTTGACTTGATCGAAAAGAAAATGTTACTAAGAACATTTTCATCGAATCCGTAGGCAAACGAGAGGTCTTCTACTTCAATTAATGCATCCTTCATAAACAGAGGTGCTGCTTCACATTGTTGATTCCTACCCTCCCCCAGATTTTCTTGATCCAAATAGAAAACTTCATTTAAACGATCGTTGGCTACTTTGGCAGTTTGGATCTTTACCTGAAGGTTTATGATGTTTTGCAAAGGCGTCGTGAAGAAAGACATCAAAGCATTGTACGTGATCAATTGTCCGATAGATAGCTTACCTTTTATAACTAAAGAAGTCCCCACCCATAATAATGTGGTTGATCCTATTACTTGCAAAGCTGTTTTAAGATTCGATTGAAGGTTATCTAGATTCGCATTTTTAAGAGCTTTCTCCATCAGCTCTTGGAACTTGTTTTGTACTTTGTCAAATACTTGGTCAGTCGCATTAAGTGATTTAATTGTTTCTATTCCTTTGAGGCTTTCAATAATTTGAGAGTTAACCATCGCCCCAGCTTCCATTTGATTCTCATTTGTTCGATCAAACGGCTTCATAAAAAGGAAAACGATTAAGGTGTAGATTGGAACTGTTGCTAAACTTATCAAAAATAAAAGATGGTTTTGTAAAAATAAAGCTGTCCCAATTATTAGGACCATCGATGCGTCTAAAAATAAAGAGAGGGTTGCATTTGCTAAGGCATCGATAATTTTATTAGCATCTAAAAATCTTGAAATGATTTCTCCTGATTTTCTTGTTGAAAAAAAGCTCATTGGTAAATGTAAAACGTGATTGAAATACTTTAACATAATAGAAGAACTTAAACGCTGACCTAACTTGATTAGAAGATATTGCTTTAAATACTGGAAAAGAGTTTGTATCACATACATTGATAGAAGACCTATCGAAATGATTTCCAATAAATTAACAGATCTTGATGGAACAATTTGATCAATAATCATCTGGAAGTAATAAGAACCCATAATGCCAAATCCCGTTAATATAAACGACAGAAAAACAATATTGGAAATTGTCTTTTTATGGCTTGCCAACAAAGGAACAAAAGAGAATAAGCCATTAGATTTATCTTGAACCGGCTGATAGTCATCTGTTGGTATTGTGGTCAATACAATTCCTGTCCATTCAGCCCCAAATTCTTTTGGTGTCTTTTTCAACTTTCCCTTGGCAGGGTCTGCCAGCAGCAGCTTACCTTTCTTCATCCCATAAACGACAACGTAGTGAAAGAAAGCTCCATCAATAATTACGTGAGCAATAAATGGAAATGGTAAATTTTCTTCTTTCCAAATGGAACCATCTGTTTGAAAGACTTCTGTTTTAAACTTAAATGTATTTAGCGCTTGAATTAACCCAAAAGCGGATGTACCTTGATTATTTGTCCCAGACATCAATCTAAGTTTACTAATAGGGACCGTTGTATCATAAGAATTCAAAATCATGGATAAACACGCAACTCCGCAATCTTTCTCATCATGTTGTTTCACCAATTTTATGTTTCTCATCGTATACATACCTTTCTAAAAATCATCTATCATTAATATATTCTCTTCTATAGAGTAAATTTTGAGAATGTCTTGAAATCGATTATTTTGATCATACAACAACAATAAACATAAACATTGAAATACTCTTTGAGGCGTTTCTAAAATCAACTAGCACCACGGGTAAATTACTATATATACATAAGCATTCAATCTTATTAAAACACTATTTTTTAGCGTCTGTTTTTAAAAGTATAGTGATTACTATCAGCAAAATTATAGAAAAAAATAGTAACCCTATCGTTAAAAAAAAGTAAGCAAACATTCACTACCTCTCCTATTCTTGAGTCAAACAATAATTACAACAAATTGCCCGTTACCGCTTCAAATAAACTTCGCTAATCTTTAATCTTTCATCCCCTTATATTTTTACTGTAATCTTCAATTAAATTTTTCCCCCTTTTTGTTAACTGAAAACAGCTTTTATTCAAATAACCTTCAAGTTCTAACTTTTCCAACATTTCACTAACGGAGGACGGACTAATACCTAGAATTTTAGCTAAATCATTATTCTTGATTACTTTGTCTTTAGCTGATAACTCTTGTATTACTAACAAATAAATTAATAGTGTAGTCGATTTTATTTTCACCATAGCAGCTCTCTCCTAATCATCTAAGAATATTACGATGCCCCTTTCCACGCGTTATATATCAAGAACCTTTTCAAAATCCAAATTACCTTGCCTTTTTTAGGATAACCTAAAACATTTATTAGTTCAACTTAAACAACGATGAGAATTTGTAGTTTCTACCTTGAACGTATAAAGTTTTGGCCATATAATAAATAAGTATTCGGCTTGCCTAAAAATATAAAGGAGGTACAAAATGCAGTTACACAATATTATTATGGATGAAGCGTATGATGTTGTATCAGTTAATCACCCGGATGCTGAAATGAATCGAAGGTTACTAGACTTAGGTTTTTATGAAAGAACTCCCATAAAAAAGATTCTAATAAGTCCAAAAGGGGATCCTATAGCCTACAGAGTACGCGGCACAACGATTGCTCTACGGAATAGCGATGCACAATATATCGAGGTGAAAAGATATGGAGATAACTAACTCTGGGTTTGAAATTCAAAAGAAAAAAAAGACTGATCGAACAATAGCGTTGGCTGGGAATCCTAATGTAGGCAAAAGTACAATTTTTAACGAACTAACAGGAATGAGACAGCATACCGGTAATTGGCCCGGAAAAACCGTTGATCTTGCCCAAGGATACGTTGAACACGATCATAACGGGTACGTCTTCGTCGATTTACCCGGAACTTATTCGTTGTTAGCTCATTCTCAAGAAGAAGAAGTTGCAAAAAACTTCATCAAATCCAAAGATGCAGAAGCAACGGTAGTTGTTTGCGATGCTACTAGTTTAGAGAGAAATTTAAACCTTGTGTTGCAAATAATTCGAATAACTCCAAAAGTGATTGTGTGTGTCAATTTAATAGACGAGGCAAACAAGAAGAAAATTTCTATTAATTTAGCTAGGTTAGAAATGCTTTTAGGCGTTCCTGTTGCGGCTACATCTGCAGCAAAAAAACAAGGACTAAATGAATTGATGGATACCATAGAAAAAGTGATAGGTAAAGAAGTTGCTTCCAATCAAAACATGCGTAAGGCTTTGGATCAAATTCATGAGGATACTCAAACTGAATCATTAGCACTTTTAGAAAGAGCATCTATTATTGCAAAAGAAGTAGTGAAATTTGAGAATCAGAATTATGATCGGAATGATCGTATCCTAGATAAAATATTAACTCAAAAAATTACTGGAATTCCAATGATGATACTACTACTACTAATTATTTTTTGGTTTACAATCGCTGGTGCTGATGGACCATCTGATTTTTTGGCTGATCACTTCAGCCAACTTGGAGAGTGGTTAACTATTCAAGCAGTACTACTAAATATTCCTGAAAATATCCAAAGTGTTCTTATTGATGGGATTTATAAAGTTTTATCTACAGTTGTAGCGGTAATGTTACCGCCAATGGCCATATTCTTTCCAATTTTCACAATGCTTGAAGATTTTGGTTATCTTCCAAGAATAGCTTTTAATCTTGATAAGTATTTTCAAAAAGCTGGCGCATGCGGAAAGCAAGCATTAACTATGTGTATGGGTTTTGGTTGTAATGCAGCAGGAGTTGTTGGAGCAAGAATCATTGATTCACCTCGTGAGAGACTGATTGCTATTATTACAAATAATTTTGTTCCTTGTAATGGTCGCTTTCCAATTTTAATAGCTGTAATTACTATGTTCTTTGTCGGATCTTCAGGAGGTCTAGTTAATTCAATTATATCAGCAATATTTCTAACCTCAGTGATTGTATTAGGTGTTATATCAACGGTAGTTGTTTCTCGTTTATTATCAAAAACTATTTTAAAAGGACTTCCTTCTTCATTCACATTAGAATTACCTCCGTATAGAAAACCTCGCGTCGGTCAAGTGCTCGTTCGCTCAATTCTTGACAGAACACTCTTTGTTTTGTGGCGAGCTATCATAGTGGCCGCTCCAGCGGGACTAATAATCTGGATTTTAGCTAATATATCAATTGGGGAGCTATCATTGTTCCAACATATAACACAGTTTATTGACCCCCTTGCAAAACTTATGGGACTTGATGGGACTATCTTAATGGCCTTTATTTTGGGGCTTCCAGCCAATGAAATAGTTATACCGCTGATGGTTATGGGGTACATGGCAACAGGCACAATAACTGAATATAATTCATTAAATGAATTCCACCAACTGTTGATTGAAAATGGTTGGACGTGGCTGACAGCAATGAACGTATTACTATTTACGCTATATCATTGGCCTTGTTCCACTACGCTTTTAACAATTTATAAGGAAACTAAAAGTAAAAAATGGACATTTGTTTCCTTCATCGTACCAACGATAATAGGCATTGCAATTACTATAATCACCACAACCATTGTTCATGCATTCTAATTCAAGTCTCAATCATATTAGATACGTCGTAAAATATTTAAACATAATAAAAAATATACACGCGAGATGTATTCAGACTGTAGACAAAAACTGTTTCGAGTAGTGTTTTGCCACTCGAAACAGTTTTTTTGGTGTATCAAAAGTGGAGTAAGTTGATTTAACGAGAGGATAAATAAACCTAAATTAAGTAGTTGATCAAAAAAATACAGAAATCAGATCCGTTTACGATAAAAAAACTCCTTTCGATAAAATAAACGGTTGATAACCATTTATCGGTATATCGTAAGGAGTTTTTATCGCTAAAATATCTTTTCCCACCATAGAAACATGATTTTTACATACTTTCCCAAAAAATATTGACTAAAAATCATTGATATAAATGCCTAAAGAATAATATTATACCCCCCTAACGTGCATTCTAGGAGTCGTTGCCAATATCTATCAAACTCAATATAAATACTGTTTATTTCCTGATTCATCGTGTTGAAGCCAAACTATTAATTATAAAAATGAATAGAGGCATAACACTCCACAGGCGTATATTCGGATGCAACGCGTCCTACATTATCCAATTAATACTATAATCGACTAAATTCAAGCTAGTATTTCTATCCTTTAAAATTGTGTTGTTACATTCTAGACACTGATATACAACTCCATATTCTAAAAGATTAAAGTTCATACTTTTACATCTATAGCATATTTTACTACAAGGATAGGTTGGGGCCACTTCGGTAAAATCAATATTTAGTTCTTCACATTTGTAGTGGAGTTGCCGTTTTAATTCATAATAGCACTCCTTTGACAGCCTTTTCTGATGTTCTTGTTTTTTCATTAATTCATGAAGTGGTAAATAAGAAATCACTATTTTCTCAGGGCGCTTCTTGAGAATGGTTGTGGTAACATGGTGCCAATAGTTTTCCCGAATATTTGAAATTTTCCTGTAGATCAATTGAATTCTTACCTCTAACTTGTGAAGATTCTTTTTTTCAACAAATAATTTATCTTCGTTCATCCTTATCTTTCGACGATATTGTAGTTTTAGTCTAGCTAGTTTTTTCTCAAGCTTTTTCATTGTGTCAGTTTGATTTATTGAAGTAAATTTTTCTCCTGTAGACAACACAACCGGATAAGTTCCATCCAAGCAAATTCCCAAAGTACCACTTATTGGATAAGTTATTTGATCAACTTCTAATCCCACAGCTAAATACCAATACTTTCCGTCAAAAGAGATTCTAGGATTATATAGTTTCTTATTCACCGGCAAATTTACGTTCGTTTTTACCCAACCTATTTTTTCCAATAATACAGACTTATCCTTAACCTTTATCCGTGTTGAATCATTATAAAATGAGGGAGTTGTTTTCTTCTTAGTTTTATATTTTGGAATTTCAACATATAAATTACTTGAACCATCTATTGCATGAAACCATTTTTTATAAGCATCACAAGCATCTTTAACAGCTTGCTTTGCTATATTATTCGACACTAAGCTTAACCAACAGTACTTAGGTCGTTTTTTCATTTTTGTAATATGTTTTCGAATCACCTGGTCGGAAAGGAACTTCTCCTTATTAAATCGATAATTCATACGTTGCATACTTATTGTATAATTATAGACCCAACGAGCAGTTCCCGCGGATTGCCATAGCTTCATTAATTGTTCATTCGTGGGACATAGCCTTATCTTTTTCCTCGAATCATTTTTTTCCCTCCCTCGAGATCAATGATCTCTTCACCAGAATATTATTGACAAGTCTCCATTAAAATCATTATTTATAAACAAATAGTGAAATGGAGCCTTCATTATATTTCTGTTGCTTTGAATTACAAACGACCAGTACAGACACACACACATATACAACAAGAAAAGTATAAAAATCATTAACAATCTCACTCTTCTCACTTCTTTCGTTCTTCCCTTCGTAAAAGACACACACTATTTTTATGATGCCGGGTAACCTGAAAAATTACCTACTTGACTGTATACTGTAAGATAATCCATTTTATAACAACTCTTTATAACGATGGATATAGAATCGTTTCACGATGGTCACTAAAGCCAGGTAAGCCACAATAGTAGCTGCTAACCATAACCAATAATCGATCGGCAAAGCTGCTAATCCTAAACTTCGTCCGAAGTTTGTAAATGGCAAGACTGTCCCTACAGCAATACCTAGTGAAGTAATAGCTGTCATGATAAATGAACCCCTGCTTTGAATAAACGGAATCTTCGGTGTCCGTAATGCATGTAGTACTAAAGTCTGGGACCATAAGGATTCCACAAACCAACCAGCATGGAATACAGCAATAAACGCGACTTGTTGAGCTGGTGTCAGAGTATGAAATTCTCCGCCAATAACAGCCGGACAAATGACAAAATACATGAGTAAATAGGTCGTAATATCAAACACGGAACTTGTTGGTCCTAACCAAATCATAAATTTCCCAATACTAGAAGCTTCCCAACGTTTCGGTTCATCTAAATATTCTCTATCCATGTGATCCCAAGGAATTGATACACAGGAGATATCATAGATAAGATTTAAAAAGAGAATTTGTAAAGGTAACATCGGTAAAAATGGTAAGAATGTACTGGCAACTAAAACTGAAAACATGTTTCCGAAATTTGAACTTGCTGTGGCTTTGATATATTTCATGATGTTTCCAAATGTTTCTCGTCCAGAAATAATCCCTCGTTCCAAAATCATCAAGTCTTTTTCCAATAAAATAACATCGGCGGATTCTTTGGCAATGTCGACTGCGGTATCTACTGAGATACCAACATCTGCTGCTTTCATAGCTGGTGCATCATTGATTCCGTCACCAAGAAATCCTACAGTATGACCATTTTCGCGTAAAATCCGTGTAATTTGTTGCTTCTGTTGCGGGTTCAGTTTTACAAATACATTATACTTTTCCACTAATTGGCTAAGTTTCTGATCTGAAATGTTTGCAATGTCCTCGCCACTAATTAACTTCTCTGCCCCCAAACCAACTTGTTTGCAAACTGATTGTGTTACCAAGGCATTATCCCCAGTCAACACTTTCACACCAACTCCATGCGTTTTTAAAGTCTCTAGAGCTTGTTTAGTTGTTTCTTTTGGAGGATCTAAAAAGGCTAAATAGCCAATTAAGACCATCTCAGATTCGTCTGCTACTGAAAACTCTCCTACAACGCTAGGATTTGTTTTTTGTGCAACACCAATCACTCGTAAACCATCTTCATTTAATTCGCTTACCTTTTTCAATATTTCTTGTCTGACCTCATCAGTCAATTCTGTAACGTCGCCTCTAAAATCTACAAAACTTGAGATGGTCAACATTTCTTCAATTGCACCCTTAGTGATCATTTGGGTTTTTCCACTAGTGTCTTCTACTACTACACTCATACGTCTACGTTCAAAATCAAAAGGAATCTCATCAACCTTTTTGTAATGTATTTCTTTCGTATCCAGTTCTTCTTTTGCCGCATCAATAATAGCAACGTCCAATAAGTTTTTTAATCCTGTTTGATAATAACTGTTTAAATAAGCATGGCGTAATACACGGTCGTCTTCTTCGCCAGATAAGTCCAAATGATACTCCAAAATGATCTTATCTTGTGTCAGTGTTCCTGTTTTGTCGGTACACAACACATCAATAGCACCGAAATTTTGAATCGAATTGAGATTTTTTATAACCGTTCCTTTCTTCGCCATAGCTGTCGCTCCTTTAACCAAATTGGTTGTTACAATCATAGGCAACATTTCAGGCGTTAAACCAACCGCTACAGATAAACCAAATAGAAAAGCTTCCATCCAATCCCCTTTAGTAAATCCGTTGATGACTATAACTGTTGGAGCCATCAAAGCCATAAACTTGATAAAGAGAAAAGAAGTTTTTCGAATGCCCGTTTCGAAACTTGTTTGAATCGGCTTACTTGATAATGATCCCGCAACATTTCCAAATAGAGTACGATTGCCAGTTCCAATTACCACACCTTCGGCACTTCCGCTAATAACATTACTACCCATATACACCATATTCTCGTAACTAGTTTCTGAATTATGTTGTGTAACAATGATATCTGATCTTTTTTCTACTGGGTAACTTTCTCCTGTTAGTGCGGATTGTGAAATAAACAAATCCTTAGTCGTAATGAGTCGGATATCAGCCGGAATCATATCCCCAGCCGATAATTTTACAATATCTCCACAGACAATTTCTTCCATAGGAATTTCATCATACTTGTTCTTCCGTTTTACGGTTGCAGTTACTTTTACAAGCGATTTTAGTTTTTCCGCCGCTTGATTTGATCGTACAGATTGAATTAAAGTCATTGTTCCGCTAATCAAAACCATTGCGAAAATAATACTACTACCAAAAAAATCCCGATCTTCCGGTGCTACAATAACAACATCTGTAATAAAAGAAGTAATCCCCAATCCAATCAGAACTAACGTAAAGGGAGTGATATAGGCTTTTACCATTTCAATGAAAAAGGGTGTTTTCTTTCCATATGAAATCTTATTATCCCCATATTCATTTCTTGCTCTGATTGCTTGCCCCTCAGACAGTCCTTTTTTTGATGTTTGAAATGTATCAAAAAGATTTTCAATTGTTTTTCGTGCTATTAAGCCATAATTTACTTCATGATTTACGTTATGATTTCCATTTTTTCTAGTTTCCACTCTTCTTTCCTTCTCTCCAAAAAAAATTCGCCATAATCCTATCCCAATCATTAGGTATAGAATGATATTTCCTAGCGTCTTCATAAAACTTCCTCCTTGCTAGGGTTTGGAGAGTTCAGGAACTAAAAACAAATAGACAATAATAATTGATTTGTTTTTAGTTCAATCTTTTTCTGCAAACCCAACTGCCTCGAACTACTGTCATCCATTTGTTTTCATCTCCTTTTTTTTCGAAAAGTATACTAATTCTTTTTTAAATACCTTTAATGTCAACCCATTTTCATAATAAGCATCCATTAAATCACAATACCCCATTTTTTCATAAAATCCCCAAGCTTGCTTTCTTCCAGTTAAAAAAATGATGGAAAAGTTAAAATTTCTAGCTACCTGCTCAGCATACACAATCAATTTTTTCCCCAGACTTCTTCCTTGATAATCTGGATGAATAGCCACTTGCTTTATTTGAATGCAGTTTGAAGAACAGGGATGCATTAGTAAAGTACCTACTGTCACGCCATCCCGCTTGATTACCAAGTGAATGTCGTTTATCTCACTAATAGGCGAGGCTGTCAAATAGGGTTGCCCCGCGCTAGCTCTCAATAACTCGTTTCGCAGAATAATCGCTTCCCGATAAGTTCGACTATCCCATCTAACTATAGTAAACACTGTTTTACCACGTTTCTTCCTCCTTTATTAGCTGATAAACTTCAAGTACCTCTTTGTTTCTCGATAAATGAGCAATGATTTCCTTCATTGCCAGATCCATATTTGAAGCGGGTTCAAGCTCAACTTGTAGTTGAACCATATCTCCGGCAAGGTCTTGACATACAAAATGACAGAATGATAAATAATACCGATCTAATTGAGCGATAGTTTCTGTTCTCAGCGAAACTTCGGACGAATTTTTACCTGTAATGATCAAAAAGGAATTTTGCACGTTATCTATAGTATCAGGTCGATATACTTCCGCAATTTGATCAAATCGATGAGAAATAAAACGTATCACAATGTTAACAAAAGTGATCACAATTGCTGCCAAGAAACCTTCTTTAATCGATCCCGCACCAATCATTACTCCTACTGCAGCTGTACACCAAAGTGTCGCAGCAGTATTTAAACCTGTAACGCTAAAACCATCCCGTAAAATGATCCCCCCTGCCAAAAAACCTATCCCACTAACTACTTGTGCTGCTATTCTTGTTGGGCTAGTATCTGTCGTAAATGTCGAAGACAAAGAAACAAAAATTGTTGCCCCCAGTGAAACTAAAACCATCGTACGTACTCCAGCTAGTTTTTTTCGCCACTGACGTTCAATTCCAATCAATCCACCTGCCACTACACTCATAAACAACATAATTAAAAATCCATAGCATCACTTCCTCTCTAGATTATTAAAAATAAAAATGAATATGTTAAATAAAAAAAACGGTTTTTCGCACAAAAACTCCGCGAAAAACCGTTCCAAAATCATCAAATCACATGACAAAATAAGACGTCGATCTAATCGTTGAGTTTTGGCACTATACAACGTAAAGACAAACATCTTAGCTACCTTAAGAAAAGCCTTGTATTCGACAATCCCTGTTCTACCCATTGGCGTCTCTCGACATTTTTGGGCAGTAGCCTATGTTTGCATAGGAGCCTCACCTAACAAATCATATTTTATTTTCATGGAAATAGTAACAAAATGAATTAGCTTTGTCAACAAATAGTTTTAGACTTGTAGGGACCTACAACAGTTTAGTTAACAGTCGGTTAGATTACTTATTTTCTTCGCCTCAAATTGTCGAGGAGTCATCATAATTTTGTATGGATTCTTTTATTTGGATAGTAGTCCTCTAAATAATCTTGAATCAACACCTTCATCTCTATTTTACTTTTATGCTTGTTGGGTTCGATTAATTCTCGTTTGATTGATCATTCGATTACCGCATTGTTAATAGGAGTCCCAGGTTGGCTCATTGAATGTGTGATGTGGTGGTCGGTCAACAGCTCTTGATAGCCAAGAGACCGATATTGGCTACCTCTACCGGAATAAATTACCGTAGGCAATTCTCCTTTATAAATTTGTAATGGATGGATGACAATTTCTTTTTTCATGTTTATAAATCCGCCTTTCTCCGAAAGGCACCAATGGGGCTATGAAAATCTCCAAAGTTACCTTTTATTTGTAATTTTCGTGTTACGCTTACCTTGCAGGTTTCTTGGTATACTACAGAACCCGAGGAGGTGAGTGGCGGGGCTGTATAGCGGCAACCCCGCATGTTTATATGGTGTCGGTCATCCGTTAAGGCATCAATGAATGGCGCAAAAAAGTAGCCCGTAAACTTATCTCTTCCGAAGTTGACTCGATTTCGCCGGATGACCAGTCCCTGCCAGACCTGCAATAGGTTTTTGTGGGAGGTATTGTATGTTTAAAATCTTTCGTAAAAATTGTTGTGGACTGGATGTCCACAAGACTTGGATCTACGCCTGTATCGGAATTACCGATGCTAATCGCCGAACAGTTTATAAGCAAGCTCGCTTTTCCTCTTTCTCCAAAGGACTAAGAGAATTAGCTGAATGGCTAGCTAAATATGACTGTAGTGAGATTTGTATGGAGTCTTCCGGTAAGTATTGGATTCCTGTCTTCAATATTCTTGAAAAAACTTGCTTTGTCACACTCGTCCATCCGAAGTATACGAAACCACAAAAGGGCAATAAAACTGACCGAAAAGATGCCAAATGGATTTGTGACCTGTTCATGTGTGACATGATCAAACCGAGCTTTATCCCCAGTCCCGAAATACGTCAACTACGTGACTTAATGCGCTATCGAGTCAAGCTGACGAATATCAAAACCGGTGAGAAAAATCGAGCGTTGAACTGTCTAACAGTCTCCAATTTAAAACTGGATGATGTTTTTAGTGATGTATTTGGTAAATCATCTGCTTTCATCATCCAGTACCTGTTGGAACATCCCGGCGAATCTTTTGACGTCACGCCTTTTGTTCACAAAGGGTGTAAGAAACCCATAGCCATCAAGCTAAGAAATAACTATTTTTTCGAAAGAGACCTCTATCAAAAATCTCAAAAAACAAAGTAAAATAAGATGAGGATAGAAATTTTTGATAAGAGGACTCATTATGAAAACGTCAAAAGAGAGACAATTCCAACACTTTTGCGAGACACTCCATCAACTGTTTGATACAAAGAAACTTCAATCACTTGCTCGCGATACTCATTTTTCCGTTAGAAACAGTAAATTCAGCGGCAATGAATTACTTGCCTGTGCTTTTTTCTCTCAGTCAATTGCGACAGAAAGTTTGGTAGAATTATCTGCTCATTTAGCGCGACATCTCCACTTGTCGATTACGCCTCAGGCATTACATGAACGCTTTAATGAGACCGCCGTCCATTTTTTAGAATCTTTTTTTCACCAGTTAATACAAGAAAAAATGCCTACATCGGGCTGCTCTTTTATGAATGAACAAACTTTTTTTCGACGGATTCGGATCGCAGATGCGACGACCTTTTGTGTGGATTCGAAGCTTCATGACTCTTTTCCAGGTTCAGGTGGTGTCTGTCATACTGCCAGTGTGAAAATACAATTGGAGTACGATCTGACAACCGGTCAAA
Source organism: Danaus melanippus (assembly GCA_010014825.2). NCBI lineage: Eukaryota > Metazoa > Arthropoda > Insecta > Lepidoptera > Nymphalidae > Danaus > Danaus melanippus. The sequence continues at coordinate 50,596 of JAAAKD020034796.1, forward strand.
TGATTGAAGTATTTCTAGGGGCTGAAAAGGATAGTGATCATCTGTTGTACTTAAGAAATACTGCGCACATTCTTCCAGGTGATTTAGTCATTCGAGACCTGGGCTATTTTAAACTTAAAGAGTACCAAGCCATCCAAGCGGATGGTGGATACTATGTGACTCGTACGAAGATCAACACGCTATTTACTGTGAAACATTCCGCACCCGAATACTCTAAACGAACCGGAAAAATCAAGAAAAAGGAAGAGTATCTTCGTCTGGATCTCAAACGCCTGGCAGATGAACTACCGCCTGGTGAGAGCCTAGAATATCCCGAAGTATACTGTGGAAAACAACACTTATTAGGTCAGCGACTGATTGTCTATGCCCTAAAACCAGAAGAACAAGCCACACGTGAAAAACAAATCGCACGTGTAGCGAATCGCCGAAAAGTTCTGAGCAAAGAAAGCCATCACTTAAAGAAACTCAATGTATATCTGACCAATTGCCCTGTTGAAAAAGTAAGCATCCAACAAGTGCATGAATTATATTCTTTAAGGTGGCAAATTGAACTTTTATTCAAGATATGGAAATTTACTTTTGCGATTGATAAGGTAAAACCAGTCAATGTTCAGCGGTTAAAATGTCATGTCTACAGTAAATTGATAGTGATTTGGCTACTGTCTACTACCATGTTCAAAATGCGGGAGCTACTCTATGAAAAAGCGCAGAAAGAATTAAGTGAGCAGAAGGCTATGTCTGTATTGGTTCCTTTTTTACCTGATTTATTTCCAGCGATACAGGCAGATGGCATTCTTTTACGTAATCTTCTGGGCGAAATCTTTCGTTTCTTAGAGCAGAACGGGAAGAAGTCACGACGCAAGGGCAAAAAGACTAGTCTTGGTATTTTGGTAGCTGTTTCATTAGGATAAAACAGCGTGTTTGTCCTTCTTTAGATTCGTGCGGTCTTTTTTTGACAGATAGTCATTAGACAAAGTGACTTTCTACATTTATTTCTTAGCTTGATGGCTATGTGTAAGAAACCTATTGAAGAAATTCAAGCAGCCGTTGATGGTGCCATCTCGGAATCACAAATCGTCAAACTTCGTCAATGTCTGACCCATATCAATGAGTTAGAGATTCACCGAAACGAGCTGGATCAAGAAGTTCAACAGCTTGTTAGTCCCTTCAGACCAGTTCTGGAATTGCTCCGAACAATTCCAGGTCTAAGTACCAATCCAATGACTGCGATTGCGATATTGTCTGAAGTCGGACCGGATATGTCCGTTTTTCAGACATCCAAACATTTGATTTCTTGGGCTGGCTGTTGCCCTAGAAATGATCAGAGTGGCGGGCGCGTAAAGTCAACTCGAATTTCGCGTGCTGGTTACAGTTTGAAACCACTATTGGTGCAGATTGGCAACGCTCTTCTCAAATCAAAGAATCACCCTGAGTTTAAGAATAGGTATCGTAGAATTAAGGCCACCCGTGGTCACAAGAAAGCAATTATTTCTATTTGCAAGATGCTCCTGACCGCTATCTGGAATGTCTTGTCAAAAGTGGAACCTTATACTAACGAAGGTTACCTCAATCACAAACCTGTAGAAAAAGAGAAAGTTCTATCACAAAGCCAAGCTTTAGAACTTCTTAGAAAGCGCGGTTATGTGATTACCGACGCTAATGCAGGATCAGGTTGAATAAATTTCTTGCCGAATAGTTAACGGTCTTCCGTTAAAAAAATTTGGAAAACGGTAGGCTTATTTGGTGTACTCATTTTTAATGATCACTGGGTGGCTTTATTTTCAAACTTGAATCCACCATATAGCAACGTGGATTACGAGTTGCTATATGGTGGACAAATAGAGACGACAGTCATTACAAGGAATGTAAGTAATATCTGTCACCCAAACAGCATCGATTTGGCTCTGTTCAAATTGTCGATTCAATAAATTTTCTTTTACTATTTCTTCAATTGCTTTTCCTCTACCATAAAAAGATTTGCGTCGATGAAATCCTTTTGCGCATAAATTCATTCCACGCATAAGGACAGCCACAACACGTTTATTGGTTTCGACTCCTTCATCATAAAATTGATAAATTTTTTAAAATATTGTCGTTTTCATTTTTCAAGGACTTTATCGAAATAGTTAGTACCACTACTTCTTTATTATGCCTCAACTATGACATATTGTACTAGTTTACAATAATTGGTTACCTCCATACTTTTTGAACTCATCTTAAAACGTTATTCGCAATTGGTAATTTTCCAGTTTTCTCCTTTAGATAACAATAAATTGTATTGAAAATTATTAGTCATCTTTTCAACATCATCGAGATATTTCACTATGACTTTTACTCGAACCAAATCCTTTGTTTCAAAATAAATAGGATCACCAATTTCGATAAATTTCAAATTCGCATTGATAGGTCCCATTGCATCATTTTCAACATAGTACTCCAATTCTTTTTCAGAAGCTGATGGATAAAGTTTGAAAAACGTCTCTAAAAACTCGGTAACTTCTTCCATTGTTTTGGCATCAATTTCTGAATCACCTTCCACTTGTTTATCTTCATACTTTGCCTTATCTGGTTTTGCAATCATTGTAGGTAAACTCGTCACTATATGATTCCTGTTTTCATCTTCAAAGATTGTCACCCGATATGCAGAAGAAATTGATTGTGTCTTTTTCCCTTCCGTAATCTTTTGATCCACCAAAAATGAAACGACAAATTCTCCCGAAAGTTTTTCAACATCTAAAATATTTACTGACTGAACTTCGGAACTAGTAGGAATATCTGCTCGAACCATATCTTGGCTCAAAGCGAGACCTTCTTCTGTAAGGTACTTTTCGAGATTACTCATTCTCTTTTCAATTACATCTTTATTATTCTTCCATGAAAAATATTCTTTCACAAAATCCTTCGTAAAACTTTCAACGCCAGAAGTATTCACTATCTTCTCTTTCACTACCACTTTTTCATGAGTCGTGTGTTGGTCAATCGCAGTGAAATTTTTGTAGATTCCAAATGCAAGACTACAAGACAATAAAAGCCAAAGGGCAAGCACCATTTTTCGATGCTTGCCTACTGAAACTATTCGTTCTTTCTTTTTTTGGGGGGACTTTTTCTTTTGATTCCGTTCAATTTTTATCTTCATGTTTTTTCCTCTTTTCTCTTATTTGTACCGTCCAGCACCGATAAGATGCTGCTGCCAATAGCTTTCCGTTAGGTTCGTCCAGCCTACTGGATCTCCTGCATGAAACATGCGATTCTCCCCTGCGTAAATGCCCACATGCGTCACATAAGTACCGGCATCATAGGTTGAATGAAAGAAAATCAAATCACCCGGTTTGGCATCTTTTAAATCAATATGGGTCATGGCATCATATTGATCCTGAGCCACCCGAGGAAGGTTCAAACCAACTTTGGCATAACACCATTGGGTCAACCCACTACAATCAAATCCCGTTTCTGGACTTGAACCACCAAATACATATGCCGTTCCTTCATACTTAAAGGCCTCATCAAAAATCCCTTGGACGGTTTTATCATCAAACTGTGTTGTAAGTAGGTATTGCTTCACCAATAAGCAATAAAACATATTGCCGTAGTTATAGCGCCACCCCCCATTTTCCTTAATCGCTATTGGGTTGGGGTAGTCTACTTTTTGACCACCCGATTTTTCCTTTGAAAAAGATTCGGCTAAAACAAAACTATGTTTCTTCCCGTTTTTCGCAACATGATCCAGATACCCGCCACCATAGTTATAGGCCTGAATAATACTGTCCTGATCACACCCTAGTTCTTTGGAACGCTTAACTAAAGTCGAAAAATAGAGACACCCTTGTTTAATGGATGCCTCGGTACTTAATGAATTCGGTGGCAACCCGGCTGACTCAGAACTCTGCATAACATCTTCCATTGTGCCACCAGATTCCACTTGAATAATCGCCAAAAGAATCGGAACATACTCTGTGATGTCTGATTCTTTGGCATATTTTTCCACCATTGCACGGTGTTTCAAAACTTCTTCTGAGACACTGCTTCCTCCTGAAGATGTCCCAGAACTACTACTTTCTTCACTGTCTTCACCAAACAACAAACCCACACACATCAAGATGCCCATAAAGGAGATGGTCAGAAAGGTTAACGAAATGATACTTAATTTCTTTACGTTCATTTTTTCTCACCTGACCTTGATTTTAGACGAGGGTTCATTCTTTTTTGTACTTTTTGATTGGTTCGCTTGGGCAGAGTAGACTTCTGTTTCACTTGTTGGAAAGAATTTTTCTTACTTGATGGTTGACTTGTTATTTTTGAAACAAATTCCTGACTAGTTAGTTTTCGTTTGATTTCAGGATTCAGATTTGCTCTCACAATCCGCTTTGGTGCTTCTTTCTTCGGAGACCTATCTTTTTGAGGTTGAAGCTCTGTTTTTATCGGAACATTTTCCCTTCTTTTCCCATGACGATTCCCTGTTTCGTTTAATACTTTGCGCTTTTCAGCCATTTTTTCATCTCTACGTTGTCGTTGTTTTTCTCGTAACTCCGCTCGATTTGCTTTTTCTTGGATAAGTCCGCACTTGAATTCTTCTGGTGCTGTTTTCGTCTTTTCGATTCCTTTATGGAAGTTGTATTTCAGGTTGGTTGGCGCATTCCGTACTCCATCCTTTACTTGTTTAGTCTTATCTTTCACCAAAGCTTGGGTATCCAGAACTTTGCCGATTTTTCTTCCGGCTAAATTCATTCGAGATTGTTTCTTATTATTTGAAATTGGCTTTTCCTTATTCAAGTCAGATGGTACCTCGTGATTGTTAGGTA
>JAAAKD020035315.1:0-17018 GCA_010014825.2 Danaus melanippus
TTGTTTTAGTGATTTCTAGCTTTTCTTCGGCCTCCCGTCTATACATAGCTAAAGTCACTTGTTTCTAACTGTTAATTTCCTTTTTTCTAGATTTTGTTTTATAAATGGCTAGGACTAACAAATATATGGAAGAGCCAACCAATTCATATTATACACGAGTATTTTGGAAACAGGGTAAGATCATTTGTTAATTGACATTACTTTTAAAAATTATAATACAAGAAAAAAAACAGACCTATTAATTAATCTTGTTTTTAATTACAACTTAATTTTTTTTAGGTTGCGCAATACATGGCGTTTTATGGATATTTCAACATTATGCTTATAATTCTTGTCCTATTTAGTTTTGTGACCACGTATCGATTGTATTCGAATCGAGAAACTTTTGAAGCTCATTTGTTAGTATTATATTGTGTATCCATATTATTATAAAAAATGAAGTTATGAAAGGATACATTATTATACCATGGGTACCATTTTTAAAAATACACTATCATTTCATACAATACAATATTATCATCATCAATACATACAATATCATTATCATCATCATCATCACCGACCTATCAGAGCCCACTGCTGAGCAAAGGCCTTTTCTCACATGGAGAAGGTTTGAACATTAATCACCAACCTTGATCAAGACGGGTTGGTGATTTCAAACTTATAATCGTGAAATTATAAGTCCAGGTTTCCTCACGATGTTTTTCTTCGCCGTAAAATAAATGCAGTTAAATGTTAGTTACATGCTTTAATAAAAAAAATTATTCTATTATATTGTACCTATATTTATTGTGAGTCTGACGTAAGGAATTCTTTAATATTACGCTTATTACTTCTTGATATAACATTTCAGTGGACCAAAGTTTCTGTGCAATGAGAAAGGAAAATATGTTGTCCAGGAGTGCCGAAACGGAACTCTTTGTCCAAATCTGCACCAGACAGCGTATTGCAAGAGAGCAAAATTTAGACAAATTATTGACAAGAAAGTGACCTTAGACCACGGAAAATATGTAGTGATTTGGGGTAAACTTTGATGCATATTTTATTTTCTTTAACCATAAAGTTTAACAACAATGAAATATCTGTAAATTGATCCAGGAATATTTTTTTTAATACCTTTGAGGTACAGAGACAGATATCTATCTTGGATTTGGGAAGTACCTAAGAAACCTACTAGTAATTTACTCAGGTAAATATAACCACGTAACAGCTTAATGTAGTCTGTTTCTTTATTACTTAAATTGACCACAAAGAGAATCTACGCAGATATGGAATTATTTAGGAATTTATGTAATAGATTTGTTTCATTGTCACAGACCTCAACGCTATGAACTATCGTCGGTTATAGCAATTGGAATAAGAAGTGTTATCAATTTATTAACCGCTGCACTCGCATTCCTTTGGGTAACGTAAAGTAACAGTACCTCTTCGTGCTTTTCGACCAAACTAACTCCATTATCATTCTCTTTTGAATTGTTGACCTACAAATCGAGAAAATAATGTTCACACGAATGTATGTATATGTAATGGGCCAAGCGATTAATCGGGCATTATGAATAATGCCTGGGTAATATGAATAATGCCCATTGCCTATTGGGCAGAGTGAGGTAAAGCATGTTTAATACATTCAATGAATATTTAGTTAGTTAGATAACTTTTTTTGACGCAGGGAAACTCATTTGCGAGCCATCCAGCCGGCCTTGGTGGGGCCGTAGGGTGTGTGAGACTCAGCCTTGAGCAGGCCACTACTCACTAAAACCGCTGTGATCGCCATCGGCCGCCATGCCGGTGTGCCCCGGATCTGTCAGCGACAGGGTACACCAGCGACTGGTCCTGGCAAAGACCGAACTTACTCCCTCGGAGATGGGGGCGTCCCGGCGATAAAAATCGCCCTGACGACGCCGGGCTTTCAGTAGAGCCGAGTTATTAGCTCGGCCCCAGCCCGGAGCATAGCCGGAGTGGAGCCGGAGCGCACGGCCATCTCTGGCCGTCGCAGGGGCGGGTGAAGGTGGTGTGTGCGCTGCCTTCCGCCCCTTCTTCTTCTGCGGAGCGCTGTCAAAGAGGGATTGTTCTCGCGCTCTCGCTCCGCCACCTCCTTCTGTGACATTACGTCCTCGCAGAAGGAGTCCTCGTCCTCGCACAAACGACCGGCTTCCCGCTCTGCAACGTTGGGGCGCTGGCCAAGCGCCCGCAACTCCGCCCTCCACTCATAGACTCTGGCGAGCACCCACGCCTCGAACTCCCAAGGAGGGGTGCCCGCCAGAGCGCACGCCGCCGCAAGGCTTACCATGCGGTAAGCTGTGTGAGGGCGGTTGGGGGAGAAATAAACCCCTATCAGGGCTATGTCTCCCCATACGGCGGCCACGTATCCCGGCCCCTTCTCGAGATGGGGGGAGACTGTGTGGAAGACCGCGCAACCAACGCCACCGAGCCGTCATCGTCTCCCAGCAAGCTGCCAGGGACTAAGTTCGGCTCAGCGACAACCTCCACATCCACCAACCACTTGGCAAAGGTTTGGACCAGCAGGTCCTGGGCCGCTTTGCAGTGGTTGATGTTCGCCTGGAGAATGCGATGGAGTCCGGCCATTAGTCGGTGTTCATCGCACTCCCCTCGGTGGCCGGCACTGGAACTGGGATCGCAGTGACGGCAGCAGTGGTAGCCAGTGTGGACACCTTCGCTTTTCCCTTCTTTAGACGAGGACGGCATTTCCTCCCCGTCATAATGTGGTCGGCTGGACGACCACTGGCAGCGCACACGGCGCAATGCGGCTTGGTGGCCTCGCAGACGGCGGACCTGTGCCCCCCCTTGCCGCAGCGGAAGCACAAATCTGCGCGCTCCGCAGCGAACTGGCAGAGGGCCTAGTGTGACCGATGCCAAAGGACTTGTAGCAGCGCATTTACTCGTCATTAAGGGCCTGGACACTGGCCGAGCTGGACCCGACCGGAAGGCGTCCCTTGGCCAGAAACGTATTAGCCGCCACGACTAGGCACTCCAGTAGCAGAGTACCCATTCCCCACGGCCAGGTCTGATGGTCCGGCCCTTAATCGCTGCTACGTCGCAGCCCCCTAACGCCGCAACCGCGGCCACACCTCCTCCTCCTCCTCCTCGGGTGACTGAATCGTCTAGATCGGTCACTTCCAGAGCCACGCACTTCACTGGCTTCGTGACTTTGGCCGCTTCTGCGATTGCAGCCTTCAGTTGGCTGGCGAAGGTGTCAGTCTTGGCGCTGCCTTGAGCCCCCGAAAACTCAAAAATACGAGCCCCGGTTTGGGTCCGTCAGCACGTGACCCTGCCCTCACCCGGTTGCACGGTGTACGGGAACCTGCTCGCTCGTACACTTAATAAAATTATATAAATTGATAATGCTTTGTAGATTGATAACTATAATTAATGAGAACGCCTGGCATGCTTGCGACCGAATGCGAACTGATTACGATAGATTAGTTGATGAGAACGCCCGGCATGCTTGCGACCAAATGCGAACTGAATTAAATTATAAGTTATTGAGTTTTTATAATAAAACAAAAATGATGATGCTTGCATTTACATGATTTCTGAATTGTGCACTCAAACAGAATTGATGATGCTTTTATTTATTATATGATTTCGTAATTATATTGAGCGTAGCTCATACATGCTCCCAAGCGGGGAGGATGAGAGTTAGTTAATGGGCATTAAGATACAAGGTGATAAAACAATTTTAATTTAACCTAAGATGTTTCTTGATAAGTTACGATATGATTTACAAGGTGATAAATAATGTTTTTAAAATATAACTTAAACTAAACTACTGCTCCGATAGAGTGAATACTGAGCAAAGTATCGGAGATGTACCGCGATTTTGTTTAAGATACGCGCACTTTTTGTTTAAGATTCGCCGACGATGACTTTGCTGATTCTTGTTGTAATAATTGACGTCGTGAACGTAGTTGTTTCGTCCCATACATTATACCCGCTAACAAAGCAATACCCATGATAATGTATATTGCAGCGTAGTGGTGAACATCATTTGTAGATACCATTTCTGATTTTTATGATGGGCATATTTTCTTTCATGTAATTTTTTTGTTTCCTGATTTCTGCTGATTGTTTACTGGAATGTAATTCGCTCTCTGCTGGAGTGGAGGTGGATATTGATATGTTGATGATATGATTAATTTGAGCTATTTTTGGAGCCTCAATTTTAGGATTTATTTTAATTATACTTGTCTCAGATTTATGTGTGTACACAAAGAAGACAGCTGATTTGATTATACAACCGGAATTAATAGTAAACAAGACATTGCCCTTTCGAGCGACGGCGGTAACTTGATCTTCGCACAATAGTTAAATATGACACTGGTTGCAACAAACTGGTCGTCTTTGATATGATATATAGGTTGTCTCTAATAACACAAAATCATATTCATTTTTTGGTGAATACATTGTTGAAGGTCTCTTTCTGTGACCGTTATAAGAGAATCCTTTTTTAGATTAATTGCAGCATATTCGGGTATTGGCACTACGGTTGTCGTTTAATTATCGGACAAAGAAGGTATGGGAATGAGTCTGAAGATTTCATACATAGCTCTTCCAATCAGTGGTACTTTGATTTGAATGATGAGATTTTTAACGACATATTCGTTTGTACTTCAAGTAAATTATATATTTCGGCTAAGTTGGAATTATTTATGGGAGATGACAAAGCTTTTGGAAGTTGGCCTGATATAATATTTAACTCATGTATTAGTTGCTGTGGACTGAGTAGTTGGAAGTTAAATTTGCACTTGTGGATATTAGTGACTATATCTAAGGGGGTCAGTTGTATGCTTCTCCAACTAAACAATAGGTTACTTGCGATCATAGCTGTTTCTATGAAATCGTTCGGTAATGAAAGATTTTGAACTCCCTCTTTAACTTGATTTAAAGATGTATCTATATGATTTAACTTTTGATGTATTAATTTGTGCTGACGCTCCATAACACAATCGGTTCTTTTAAGCAAATTGAATTCGTCTTCTACGATTGATGTCTGTTTTTCCATAAAGCTGCGAGATGATTTTCATTACTCTTTATGATATCCATATCCTTTTGGTACTTTTCAGCGAAATCAGTATCTAAAATTCCGAACAGGCTATTTGCTAAGTATCCGACATTGTTTATAAGACCACGACGCCGACGCTGCCTTTTAATAGTATTTGATTTAGCGTTTAATAGTATGTTGTTGTTATGTTGCAGTTCTCGTATCTCGTGCTTTAATTGTAATATGATCGCGTCGCAGTGTGATTCCATTTTAATTGTTGGACATAATTTCTCTAAATATTCAATGTACTTGTGTAGACTCGTGTTACCTTCTTGATAAGGGCGAGTATTGTAATATAAAACTCACTGGGTTTTACCTGGTCTCGTATCAAATACAAATTAGTAATTGAATCAAAATAAAGACTAGTATTGTTTTGCAATGTCGTAATATTATAATATTATCGTAATACCATTTGTGTTGAAGGGGAAATGATCATGAAGAAAAGTAGTAACGACATTACTATTTTGGTAAAACTGCTTGAGCTGTTACAATGTTGTGTACTAGTTTGATCCTCTTGATTTCCTTGATGCGGTCCTTTTATTTTTCAACTGACGTAAGTATGGATAGCTTTATAACCAGCCGCTTTATTTGTTTGTTTTTTGTTTTGAGTGTTACGACTCTTACATAATTGTCACATCCTGGATGAAGCTTCACAACCATCCCTAGAGACCATTGGACAGGCGATAGGTTGTCATCTTGGATAACAACTACATCACCAATCTTGATGTTTTCGTTTGCTTGTCGCCAATTTATTATTAAGTCCTGCAAATCCTGTTGTAGAATTGGGCCCCTGCACATTTCATCGTTTGAACTAAAACCGCTTGACGTTTTAGCTGAAGCATTGAAGACAACTTGTAACTTGGTAGTAGTCGAGTCTTCGCGTTGTAAGCAGTGATGAGGTAAGCAATAATTGGGTTTCATGTTATATTGTAATTGTTTCATTGTCTTCGCGGTCACTGGCCCCAGTTGTCATATGTCCTAACGACAAATATTCATTGATGAATAATTTATATTGTTACCCAATTAAAGGTTGTCTTTCCAATTTTAGCTCTAAATGATAGAACTGAGCTTTAGCTTTATGTTTCGACTCGCCTATTCATTCTTGATAATTCGTCTTAAATGGAATCCGTACTTCATATTTGCTGTAATTTTTTCGTATTGCTGTTTGTTGATAATATTGCAAAAACACTGTTGATCTTCCTTTGACAAATCTGATGATTCTGTGATATTTTCTTTTTCCCAAAAATATAATATCCCTGATAAATCGTTCAGAACTACGTTACATTGATAACTTTTAACGTTACTGCTTAATATCCACCCCAGACGTGGTTGTTGCGCTTTGGGTAAACTCACGTTTTTCCTACATATACCATTCATTAAAATCGAGTAATATACGTCGGCTCCTAATAACAAAGCCACTGGGCGGCTGTTATAAAATTCGGGGTCGGCTAGTTTGATATGGCTTAGATAAGACCAATTTGGTTTGAGGGTTGTATGGTTCGGCAAATTTTTAATTAAAGTTTTCATGATAAAAACGTCTGTTTTGAAAGTAAAATCTCCTACTGTTGCCACACCTTGTATACTGATCATCCCCTTGCAATTATTTTCCCTGGTGCCGACTCCTGATATTATTCCCTTACATTTCCGCCGAGGATGTTTCAGAATTTCGGCTGCATTTTGCGTGTTGAGCGAGGTTTACGATCCTTGATCTAAAAGGGCACGCATTATTTGGTATGACCCGTCAGCAGCTATAATCTTGATCATGGCAGTGGGGAGTAAAACTTCAATTGGGTTTCCGTGTATTGACACGTGAGTGCTACCTTGCATTTTCATTGATGATGACGCTTGCTACCCCGCGACTGAGGTCAATGAACTTGTTTCCGGCCGTGAGCGGGGAGGTGCATTACTTGATTGCAACACCTCAGGCAATAATGAATTATGCTCTTTATAACATTCTTTACACCTTTTTTTTTTTGATTTACATTATGGTTGCTGAAACAATTATAACAGAGCTTATATTTATCTGCTTTGTTTTTTTTGACATATGACGGCATATTTCGAAATCTTTGACGGAAAAAGATTCCATGTTCTTTGCTATAACAGATAACGCACCAATATTTATTGGTTGTATTTTTTTTAGTTTGGTTTCCCGTATTGTTTGAAGGGATTACTCGAGTGCTTGAAGAAAATGAGCTTTTGTAATAATTAGGCTTTTGATAGTTATTCCTTGTATGTTTTCCTGTTGCTTGATTATAACTTTTACAACTTGATTTTTGAGTGATGTTGTCTTGTTTACGATTAGATGACTCTAAGCTTGTAAATTTGTTTTCCATAAAAAAATTCTTTTAAATTTGGTATTGCTCTTGGCTGTCTCAGTGACTCCATGTAATTCTGATATGTGTCAGTGTTCAACTTTTGAGACAATATGTGGACCAACAAGGGGTCCCACGACTCGGTGTCAATGTCTTAATTTCTGATCGCATTTAAGCATTCATAAGTGACGTCATGAATGCCCTTGATACCACTGGCTGACTGTGGTTGTATATTTGGAATATTTAAAAGCGTATTGGAATGAGCAGAAAATATTAAACTTATATTGTCGCACCTATTAGTAAGTATATACCAACTTTAGCGTAATTACCAGAACTGATCTGTAAGTGTTGAATTAACTTTTCAGGCTTTCCCCTGAGTTTGCTCTTAAGTAATTGCAATTTTTGAGCATCAGATAGAGACGGGTTGCGATGGATGGTTTCTGTAAAAATATCCTTAAACGGAATCCATTGGCAATAGCTGCCGGTAAAAGTAGGTATGTCCATTTTTGGTGTAGTTTTCTCAACATGTCCGACCGACCACATCTTCTTGTTGATAGATATCTTGAGATTGTTGTAATGTGATTCGTATTAAGAAAACTCTTGTTCGTAATCTTTATTCGAGCCACTTAATTCTGTATCTAACTCCCAATTTAATTTATCTATAGCAGATATTTGAATTCCCACTTACCTGAGACAAGTTCTAAATTAATATTTGATACAGTTCTCATATAAGCTTTAAAATTACTCACTTGTTTTTTCAACATATCCTCGGTCTTACTACTAGCTGCTGAGACTTTTTGCTCGGGATTCGGCACCAAAAATTTGGGGGATTCGAGAACTGGCGTTTGAGGACTCTCCGCTTCCTTCATGCTCTTAGATGGTAAACCTTTCTTGATGAAATCTCTAATCTTTTGATATTGAGATTGGACATGACCGTATTTTTCACTTGAAAAATAATGAAGCGATACATCATTAATGTCTATTAATGTAAGGTGATTATGATTAAATTGTGACCAATAGCTAACTAAAGAGTCTAAACGTCGTTGAATGTACTCTGGAGTCTTTCTTACAACTCCGTCCTTTTCAAAGTTGATATAAAGCGTTTCAATCGCAGTTGAAAGCTTATTCTGCTCTGAATGTAGCTCTTCTACTCGCGACATGATAAAATAGTTAAATGGAAAGATCTTACTTGATAGGTCTTTCTACTTGATATGAAGGAGTGCGTCTTACTGCTACGTCACACGACTGCAGTTCCAGTCTTGATCCAATTGTTTTGCTGATGTGATTCTCGGCTCGAAGGACCATTTACATGTACGGGAACTTATTCGCTCGTACACTTAATAAAATGATGTAAATTGATAATGCTTTGTAGATTGATTAATATAATTAATAAGAACGGCCGGCATGTTTGCGACCGAATGCGAACTGATTACGATAGATTAGTTGATGAGAACGCCCGGCATGCTTGCCACCGAAAGCGAACTGAACTAAATTATAAGTTAGAGTTTTTATAATACATCAAAAATAATGATGCGTGCATTTACATGATTTCGTAATTTTGCAATCAAACAGAATTGATAATGCTTGTATTTATATAATCTCGTAATTATGTCGAGCGTAGCTCGTACACACGGGGTCGAGATTTTTCACGAGCTCGTCGCAGCACGGATTCGTACATCTCCCCACGCTCAAGGGTTTCTGGAGTGAGGGTCACCACTACGGCCGTGGTTTTTGAAGGAGCGAGCTTCCTACTCCGTCCCGCCGGAGCTTTTTTGGCTGCCAGGGGCTTAGAGGCCGACTTTTTCCCTTTCCGCTGCTTCTTCCTCACCACCTTCTTCCATGGCTCGTTGGAAGGGGTGGTAGAGGGCAGCAGGGCATCTTCCCTCTCGGTAGCTTGGGCGGGCGCTGGTGCAGCGCTCGCTCCCGCCTGGGAGGTAGGGACCGAAGGGGCCGTAGGATCTGAAGAGGACTTTTTTCCCTTGCCCTTCCCTTTGCCTGCCTTCGGAATCTCGGGCTGCTCCTTCTCTGCTGGGGCTCCTTCTTGGGGCAGCGGCGCAGTAGAGGTCCTGCCGAGAGGAGGGTGGAGCCTCTTTTGCGGCAGGAGCCGGTTCTCAATGCCTGCGAAGAATTCTTTCGTGAAGGCCCTCTTCTCCATGACCACCTTCCGGATGATATCCTCAAGGTTGGAGGGGGGCGCCGCCACTACTGGACTTTCCGAGGTCCCTTCAGGCCGGGTCATGAGCTCTGCAACGCGAGCGTGCAGCGCGAACAGCTTTTTTTGCAGGCGGTCTACTTTCGCCTGCAATTGCCGCGTCTCGTCAGATGTGGTGCGCTGTGCGAACTCCTTCACTTTGCCGAGCAGGCTGGCTGCCCGGCATTTCAGGGCCTTCTGGAAAGTCCCCTTCAGATTTGAGGACTTGGAGGCGACCTCAAAAATCACCTCCTGATACCTTTAGATCCATGCTTTCCATCTCCTCAACGGAGATGTACGCGTAGAGGACGGTGGAGGCACCGTAGCCGGCCTTGGCTCTGGCGGTCCACGCCAGCTTATCTTTGTAGGCGATCCTTTCCTCCAAGTTTGCCTGCACTACAGCCCGTTTTGCGGGTGTACCGATGGTGTCCGGGGAACCCCCCGACTTTTGCCGCAGGAATCGCTTCCTGGACTCACGACGGGTCGAACCACAGTCCGACACGCTCATCATGGACTCAGCACCGTAGTAGTCCGTCCCGAGGTTCATACCACGAAGGCTAGCCGCGGAAGGCTAGCTTGGGACGCTGAAGCGTCCCGAGATTGGCCCTGAGAAGGGTCTTTGGGGAGGGACCGCCCGGAGGCGTCCCGAGGTTTGCCCTGAGAAGGGCCTTTTGGGAGGAACCGCCCGGAGGCGTCTCTCGGTTGTTTGAAACTCATGGTTGACGCGTCCACAACGAAGACAAACCGAGAAACCCCAATCACTGGCCACTGCGCTACCTCGCACCTAGTGGGATGGGTCCAAGAAAGAAAAATGAAGTCACTCAAGCCACAAGTATGGATATCCAAATTCAGTCACTCGACCCGCTTTTCCGTTACGGTGGTCAGGAAGGAGTCCACGGCACACGACGGGTACGTATTGGATATCATTTGTGGCGCTCAGATACCTCTTTAGTAGACATGACCGTCTCACAGAAGGAGGACAGCGCCAGCCAGGACTTGTCAATCTCGAGAATCTTATTCGCGATGCACGAAAGCGACAAGTCCACTCCACCAAGAGCCGACACGAGGTCTTGGCGCTGCGCAGCCCATCTTGGGCACACCTCGAGGGTGTACTGGGCGAATCCATCGCGGCACCGCACTCGTGATAGTCTTTTCCCGGCTCTCTCCTATCCGTCGGACACAAGTAGTCACCGAAGCGTCCATGCCCGGTGAAGACCTGCTTCAGACGGAAAGTGAGAGGCTAAAGTCTCCACCTCATCCAACGCTCGAGGACCGGGTGCAGTACTGCCGTGGTAAGTGTACCGTACGGCTGCTCTGCCAGGTCCTTCCCCCACTTCCGCATTAAGCTCTCCTTCCCTTGCTGGCGCACAGCCTGGACCTCCCTGATTACCCTCACCGCGAATACTCTTTGAGCTGATAGCAGTAGGGCATTGATCCCGCGGCTCATCGGACGATCCGCCCAAATGGGAGCACCGTACGTGGCTATACTCTGACAGACCCAAGAGTATAGCCGCCTGCAAGCTGCGCTAGGACCTCCGTGGTTCGGGAGGAGTTTCCCAAGCGCACTTGCCGTCTTTATGATCTTCGGCCCCAGTTCCTTGAAGTGGGGCAAGAAGGGCAACCCTCCGTCGAGGATGACCCCCAGATATTTCATCGTGGGATTCACCCTGACACTCCCTCCTCCTATGAGGATAGTGGTATCCGGCGGGGGTCCCTTCCGCCCAACCCCGTGGAAGAGGAGGACTTTGGTTTCCAAGCAACAGCCTCACTATGCGGCTGATCACGATGCCATCTCCGACGTTGGCCAGCCGCGCCGCCTCCTTGTAGTTCCGTCCCTGGGATAAGATGAGGGTGTCATCGGCGTAACAGATGACACCCATCCCGTTGAGGAGGCTACTCCGCAGGACCCAGTTGTAACCGAAGTTCCACAGGACCGGTCCCAGGACCTACTCCTGTGGCACGCCGTTGTTGACCGTTCACCACTCTGTGGACACCCTCCGGTTCTCGACTGCCACCCTCCTGTGGGAGAGTTAGTTGCCTATCAGCCTCCTCAGATACAGGGGCACCCCGAAATACTCGAGCGCCACCTGTATCATACTTTGCGGGGGAGATTTTTGAAGGCGTTTGCGATGTCAAACGACACCGCAACCACCACCTCTTCACTGCGTTCCGCATTTTCCGTTACCGCCCTCAAGCGTCATTTGAGGGCGTCGATAGTCGACCGGTGCACTTGGAACCTGAACTGGAACTCTGACAGTCCTGTGCCCGAGCCTTCTTCCAGGTGATGGACTAGACGGGATGGCCATGATTTTTTCCAGGGCCTTACCCGCCTCCTTCAGCACAACCATCGGTCGCACCGCCGAAGTCGTGTCCGAAGGCTGGTTGCCTTTTGGAAGGAGGCAAAGCTGACCTTCCTTCGAAGCCCTCGGGAGCTATCCGGACTACAAACATAGATCGAAAAGCTCCTTGAGGGCTCCCTCGAGGTGCGACCGCGGCCTCACCTCCCCGCGGAAACCGGTTCTCAAAATACCTCACCCCTAGTGTCGGATCCAGGGTACAGGCCTACGGGGACAGGGTATTGATTATTTGGGGATGGTTAAGAAAAACCCAGACAAGCGTACTAGATTCAAGTGTTATGAAAAGCGTCTGTCCAAATTACATTCTCGTTAGGCTTACTACCTTAATAAGAATAAGTGTTTATCTTTATTGCAATATTTTTATTCGTCTTCATAGAATCATCGATACAACTCAAATGTTACAATAATATGCAATGTTGTTCTCATTTGCCTTTTTAGGTTACTTAATGAAGGACGACGTAATTAATTTAGTAATGGTCAATCATTGAATTTTTCAGACGTATTTCCTTGTTCAGCTTTCGTTAGTTATGTGGCATTACCCTCGTTGGAAACGTTTACAAGAGACTGATAAAAGACGCAAATTGTACAAAGATCACGAATACACGTATATGACTGAGATGGCTTTCGTACATGTAATCCTAACAATCGTTGTTAAGGAGGTGTGATATTTTTTTCAATTTCATAATTTGTAACTTAAGTCTATTCTAAAAATAACTTTCTTCTTGTGTACTTGAAATAATTTTAAATAGACCTTTGGTTTTCTACTTATTTCATGAAAGTACAAAAATATTATTTGAAATTTTGGAATCTCCATCAGAATATGCTCATATAATAGGTTGGGGAAAAAGTCTTTTCGCATTATAGTATGTATGAACTTGTAATAAAATCTCTTTGGCTGTAGTATTTGTATCTGGCTGGTTTTAGTGGCTGTGGCTGCTGGTTTATCATTAAAATGTTAGAATTTTAAAGAACATAATTCCAAATACAAATTAGGCAAATGTGTGATTTTCATTTGTTTTTCGTACTGTCAAGATGAATGAATCTAATGAAGAAATTCGATGCATTTTAAAATTTTACTATAAAATAGGTAAAAATGCAACGCAAGCCGCGAAAAAAAATTGCGATGTTTATGGACCTAGTGCAGTGTCTGTGAGAGTAACGCAAATTTGGTTTAGGCGTTTTCAATCCGGAAATTTTGATGTCAAAGATGCACCTCGCTCTGGTCGCCCTATTACGGATAAAATGGATGCCATTCTGAAAAAGTGGAGCAAGATCGACATATCAGTAGTTACGACGTAGCTGAAGAACTGGGAATTGATCACAAAACAGTTTTGGCGCATTTGAAAAAAGCTGGGTACAAAAAAAGCTCGATATTTGGGTGCCTCATTATCTCACTGAAAGAAACCTAATGAACCTTGTACTCATCTGTGATTCTTTATTACGACGTAATGAAACCCAATCATTTTTGAAGAAGCTGATAACTGGTGATGAAAAGTGGATCATGTCAGACAAGAACGTGCGAAAAAGGTCGTGGTCAAAAGCCGGTCAGGCTTCACAGACTGTGGCGAAACCCGGGTGAACTCGCAATAAGGTAATGTTGTGTGTGTGGTGGAATTGGAAGGGCATCATTCATTATGAGCTATTACCACCAGGCAGGACTATCGATTCTGAACTCTACTACGAACAACTGATGAGATTAAAGCAAGAAGTTGAGAGAAAGCGGCCGGAATTGATCAACAGAAGGGGTGTGGTGTTTCATCATGATAATTCTAGACCTCACACATCTATACCCACTCAGCAAAAATTAAGAGAGTTTGGCTGAGAGGTGTTAATGCATCCGCCGTATAGTCCTGACCTTGCACCTTCAGATTTCCAACTGTTTCGGTCACTTCAGAATTCTTTAGGCAATGTTAGCTTAACATCACGAGAGGACTGCCAAATCCACTTGTCGCGGTATTTTGATGAGAAGTTCCAAAATTTTTATAGCAATGGGATCATGTCCCTACCTACAAGATGGCAAAAGGTTATCGAACAAAACGGTACATACATACTTTATTTAAATTTAAATAAACTATATTAAAAAATGTTTTGAATTTTCTTAAAAAATGCGAAGAAACTTTTTCCCCAACCTATTACTATCCCAGTGTCATAGAAACAAAACGTCAATACAAATATTCGTCTCAATCGATAAAGAGCAACTACTAACTACATAGATATATATAATATATACGTTCATTCAAGGTTATGTACACTTATGGATTTAGAGTGCTGTAATATTAAAATAAAATAGTTTTTATTAAATTTAAGGTTTTCATAATATTAGCGCTGATAATGACTGATTTCGAAAATTACAAAACATTTTTAAAACATGAGATATCAATATCAATAAAATTGTTATTCTTTTGTTTTTTGAATTCTTATACAGTCTTGGTTATTTTCTCGCATGTAGGGGTAAGTGGTAAAAATATAAATTAATTTCTTATTTAACGGTTTATTAAATTCTTTGTTTAGTGTTTTTAAGTTTGAATACCGATTCTTATTTTAGATTTTTTATACTAAAAAAGGAAATACAAATTTGAATGATTACATGGGTCCCTTTGGGAGGATGTGTAACGTTGATGCTGCAACTTTAGATGAGATTTGCCTGTCTGTAGCTGTAATGACAATTTTAGAGTATGTCATATTACGGCTTTTTGATCTGTTTAAAAGGTAAAAGAACTGGAATTGCTTAAAAAGTAATATTTGGCAAAATTTGTCCAATGATAAAAACGGTTTAAAAAAATGTGATTCTGAAATTATTGAGAAAACAATGCGTAACTATTCGCCTAATAATTGAAGGTTTGTAGAATTTATATTTTTGTACAAAAAATATTATAATTAATTTTAATTTGACATCGACTAACTACAATGTTTTTTTGTACCTTACTAACTATTATAATTGTTTTAGTCATCAAACCGATTATTCAATTTTTTGTAAAAACGCTCCGTGTTGGGAGAGGGAATACAAACTTAAACCAGTAACAGAAAACTTTTTTCATAAAGGATACCATAAACTCCGTCAGTATTAGTGATAATTTTATGTGTTAAAGTTTCATCTTTCTAATGATTAATGAAAAAAAAACTTTAGTGATGCAGTTTGCGCTTCTCACATGTTATTCGATGTTATTTCCTTTGGCGTCGTTATGTATACTTATAATAAATCTTTGGGATTTGAGGTAATTAATAATCAAAGTTTTAAATGTTTACTTTTTACTGTATATAGCTTTTTATCATCTTCAGTGTTAAGGCTACGTAGGACGTAAAGTTATCGATCATGCCACACCAATGTTATTTTTAGTGTCTAATAACATAATTTCTATCAATCAACCCATTCTATGTTACTCGTATGTTATGTCTTTTTTTATTGCATTCTATAAAATTGTTTTTCAGGAAAACTGCCTATCAGCTGTTAGTAACACACCGACGACCTTTACTAATAAACAATTCGGGGCCTGAATTCTGGAAAATATTGTTTTTGATTACTGCTCATATCGCTCCATACTTTAATGTAATATAACACATTTTTTAAAGTTTCTGTTGTCTTTAGCTCATGTTTTTTTGATCTGTAACATTTTCTACATAAATATATTTAGTATTCACTTACTCCCTAGATAAATCATTAATAACGTTGCCTCTATTTTTAAACAAAACGTAAAAAATATATTCTACATACATATATTAAGATTAAAATATAGATGTAGTCCTTACCTTTTAGTTTTTATAAGCATAGCATGTGGTGTAAAAGTTTGACAAAATCTGAATGTAAATTTATAAATGTCTGTCAAATGCTTATGATATTTTTAGTGTAGGTATGAGGTACCTAAATATGTTTCTTTCTAACCTATGTTCACTAATTTCTTCATATACCTATCAATACCTACAAAAAAAATTATACGGTCTGTCGCTTCATGGTCATTTCATCATTTTGTCCGCTTTATTGCTTCGCAAGGCCGATTATTCTAATGTGTATTAATAATTTTATATCTTTTATTACAGATAACAGTTTTGCTATTTCAATCATGGCATTTTCATAGAATATACTTGGATGTCCGTAAATACCGATACAGATCCGGTATTTTTGTAAGTATCCAAACACAATATGACAAATATGTTAATTTTTAAATTTAGTACAAAATGTGGTGTTCTCTGTATTTCGTTACATAAGATGTACTTAAATCTCAAGCGCATTATATAAATGTAGGATATGTTTATTACATGAAGATTTTCAAAAACGATAAACTGTTTTCAAATCAAAGACAAAATGATAACAAAAGACTTATTCAAGCTCAAAAATATCTTTTCTGCTAGTCCAGGTGAGACAAAATTTTATGGTGCATACTTTCTTTATTTTAATATAAGTATTGTGGATTTAAATTTAAAAACAATTATTACGAGTGATATAGGAAACCATTTTAAACACATTAAAACAAAAAACTAGCATTAAAGGGTTACACACTAGAAAGGATCATTAAATTCTACTTGTCACAAATGAAATATTGTTTTATAAAAACCTACACAAATCACAAAATTACACACCTACAACGACTAGAATAGAAATACACACAAAAACCAATTTTGAAGCATTTTGCTCAGGTATCTAGGAAGTAAGAATAAAATACAACGATAAAGCAGATTTGATAATAGATGAAATTGACAAATCAAGCACAATAGAAAATACGCAATTTGAAGATATTGCACAAATGGAAATCATCGGGTATAGATAGAATTCATAAATACTTACATAAAAAACTAACAATCCTACACAAACGCTTGGCAAAGAATATAACACAAACACACAGAACAGAAATGATTTCATCGCCACGGGAATAACCTACATGCTCCCAAAATATCAGTGGCGTGCACAGAGATTCTGGATAGGGTATGCAGAATATGTTTGAGAAAAAAAATACCAATTTTTATAATTTCATCGTCTAAAACATTGATAAAAATGAGATCTTTACCAAGTATTCATTTAAATGAAAATAATATTTTCAGATTACTACACATAATTTATTATTTTTAAAGGGCAGACGAGATGTCCTCCGTGATCACGGTTT
>JAAAKD020039005.1:0-16725 GCA_010014825.2 Danaus melanippus
CACTTGTTCTTTACCATACTTAAAATGAGGCTCATTATCCAAATTGGCATGATAAAATTGTACCTTTAGCTTTTTAGACATTGGTAATCTTACATCTGAAACCCAAGCACCATGCAAAAAATGAATCTAATCTTTTTTATTTTTCTTATCATTTTGACTTTTAGCCAAACTCTGGCAAGATTTAAAAATTATCAAAGGAATCAAAATTACCACTAAAACTAAAATTACCCATTTCACTTTTTTCCAATTTCCATTTTTCATAAACTCCTCCTTTGTCCTCTTTATCAGAGGACTTTACCATTAATAAGTATGCAAAAAAAAGAGCACATAAGTTGATAAAATGCTCTAATAACTTATATTAAGCTGTTTTGAGATTTTATAACATATAAATTCCCAAGAACATCCCCATAAGAGAGTGAATAGATAAAAAAACAGTTCATGAATAATATGAACTGTTTTTAAATATCTTATATCTCGCTCTATTCCTTTACAAGGATATAATATTCATTTAAAGCTATTTTTTACCTTCATAATTAAAATTGTTAATGAAGGCATAACAGTAATTAGGTTTGTTAATAAAATAGCAAAATCTTCAGTGAAATATCCATAAATCACCCATAGAGCTACACCTATTGTGAATAACATATATGTAGTAAGTGAAATACCAGAAGTATTTTGAGTCCTTATCGTCTTAAGGGCTTGAGGAATAAAGGAGACACTGGTTAATCCACCAGCAATTAAACCTATAATGATCATTCTAAGTTCCCGTCAATCAAGGATTTCAAATTAAACATCATCCGATAATTCTCAATCATTTCATTAGCAATATCTCTCAAAGTCACCGTAGACATCAGCTGATCTTCTGCATGCATGAAAAGAAGGGTCAATTCAACATTTTTCTCTTTGGCTTCTTGCGTAATAACTTGAAAGTGTTCTTTTTCACCTTGAACTAGGAATTCATTTGCTTCTTTGATTAACTGTTCTGCTGCTTCAAATTCGCCAGTTCTTGCTTTTGTCATGCTTTCCATTACTTTTGATTTTGCACTCCCAACCATTCCAATAATATTGAAAGCAATCAACTCTAAACCTTCCATTTCTTCTCCTTTAGTATTTTAATGTCACAATTTCATAGCCCTTAACTTCTGGGACAACAAATTCCAGAGAGTTATCTTTTACTCTATATTCAATTTCATCATTATTTTGAACTGCTTTGACGCTTTTAATTTTTTTAATATCAATATTGATTTGTTTACTGATATTTTCTACTGACAAAACAATTTTTACATTATAAAGAGGAATAACTTCTTCAAT
Source organism: Danaus melanippus (assembly GCA_010014825.2). NCBI lineage: Eukaryota > Metazoa > Arthropoda > Insecta > Lepidoptera > Nymphalidae > Danaus > Danaus melanippus. The sequence goes on from JAAAKD020039005.1 coordinate 1,312, forward strand.
TGTATCCAATTCTATCGCTTTTCTTTGAGGAATATAATTCAAAAGATTTAAAATTAACTCTCCTCTCTCCTCATTATGATTTAAAATAATATCTCCACTAGAAGGCATGTTCGTTTTTAAAACGGTCTGTCCCAATGCTACATCTACGATAAGATTTATCATTTGTTTATATTGCAAAACTCCTTGGCGTTTATACATTTCAAATAGGGGGTGACTAAAGTAATAAACACGGTCACTGCTTGTTGCCACAGGATTTTCTTTATTCTCAGAAACCGGTGCTTGAAAATGTGAATAATAATGCTGGTAGTTTCTCTGGAATAAAGGTCGATATTCATCACCTAAAACTTGTGCTCCTTGTGGAGATACTAAAAGCCCCTCACCATGAAGAACAAGTTCTCCATTGGGCAAATGATTTTCAAAAAGCCCATGGTATTTTCCATAAGTTGGAACAAATGTATTTTTACCAATATAATTAATTCCCCAGTCTGGCAAAAATCTATTTTCTGCATCTAAACCACTTTTATAAGTTGCCAAAATTTTTCCATCAGTTTTCTCAAAGTACTCTTGTATTTTTCTCTTAAGCTCTTCTGATATAATAATTTTATCAGGAAGAATGATTAGCTTATACTTAGTCCAATCCATCCATTGATCCACAATATCAAATTAATAATGTTTTTCATTTAGCATATTGACTGCTCCGGCTAAGGATAAATCGACTTTTAATTCACTATCAGCAATTATTCCTGGATGGACAATGGCAATTTCAGTCAATGCTTGACTACCATCGTTATATTTTTCCAACTTCTCTACTTGACGATAAACAGAGCCTATTAATTCATAAGTCGCCAACTGTAGTGTCCCATCGGGGTACATTTGATCTCCAATTGAACATTTTGCTCCATGAGCTAAGGCAAGAAATGTTTCATATTCAAGTGCAGCCTTATTTTTATAGCTTCCAAAATCGGCCCAAACCTTGTGAAATTTACCTGTCATGCCCACATATTCTTTGCCAAGATTTTTAGCATACCTTACTGTTGTGGGAAAGTGTTGATAACCCCATTCTCCACTTGGAAGTGACTCAATTTCCAAATGGCTATATTCCGATAAATTTTTACGAATTGAAGGTAAAATATTTCCTTCATTAAAAAATACTGGACAGTCTTTAGATTCACCCTTTACAATAGCAGATATCTCATCTTTCAAAAATTGTTCTGTCAGTTTTGCAAATGAGATTCTATCCTTTTCATTAGTTGGATCTAAATTAAGATTCAGCATTTTTTCAATACAGTAATTACATGAACAAGGATCTTGCCAAACAATATCAAAAAATAAACCATCTAACTTTGATCCAAAATGTTTCATTGTATCAACAATTTGATATTTAAGATAGTCAAGGTAAGGAGTATTAAAGCATAAAGTTTTCCAGCCTGGAGAAAGTTGACCATAATCATCAAATCCGTACAGGCTACCATCTGGTTTTCTTTCCAACCATTCCGGATGACGATCTGCTGAGAAGGCGTCCCAGCCCACCGTGAGATAAATTGGAGCTTTAATTCCTACTTCATGACAGGCATCAACCTCCATCATAAGAAAATCATTAGCTAACTGAGGATGTTTCGCTGGAAGTTTAGTATCATAATAAATATGGCCATGATGGCATCTTCCTGTTAAAGTTACTGAATTAATCCGAGCACTTTTTAGTATTTTTTGAAACTTTTTCTTTTCAAAATGCCTCCCTAATGTAAATGGAAGAGCGGGTGTATGGAAATCAAGATGCACTTGGCGATAGGGTAAATTACTCAATTTGTCTTTTTACCTCTCTAAATCTAAATTTAGTCCAAGGTTTGATATACTCTACTAAAAATTGATTATCCTCAGTAATTCTCGCAACAACATTTTTTTCATGTGCTGCATTGGGCATTTCTTTTTTAACAATATTGACCTCACCCTTGTACTGGCCAAAAGAATTATTCCCTAGTGTGATATCTCCAAATTCAACCTTTTCCTTGGTATTGTGTTCCGGAATACTTTGTTCTTGATATTTTAGTTTAACAAATGTTGAACGAATACTATAACTATTGATATCTCCCCGATTAAAATGTTGGTTATTAAGAATCACTTCTTTTTCTAAAGAAGTAGTTTTTGAATCAAATATAACGTCAAGTTCAATTTGATCATCTCTCAAATTGCTCAGTAAGCTAAGTTCTTCCTCACTTGCATATGCATTAGCGATGATAATATCGTCAATCAATCCCGTTGCAATTAGATGTTTTGCTTGTATTTCTATTGGTAAGTCTCTGTGCAATTCTAAGGTACAAAGACCATTTGTATACACATGAGGCCCATGATCTGCTGAATGAGAATTTACAAATGCTGCTGTACGTAGCCCCATTTCTTTATATTTTTTTGAGCATTTTATGAAATAGTCATAATCTAGTCCTGTAAACCTTTGTGGATAAAAATTATGGCAACCAATGATCCGCTTCATATTAGGCTGATAAGAAATTACATTTTCTAAGTAATAAGTATCATTGCTAATGTTTATCTCTAAATCTAGTTGTGAATCATCAAATGTTATTAATGATTCAACTAGTCCATCAAAAGTAGAATCCAATCGTACTCCTGTAGCTCCCATCTCTTTAAAGAAAGTCAAATCATGATAACTAATATTTAATTGATCAAAAACAGCTGGATTTAAATCTAATATCACTTCCATTCCATATTTTCTAGCATGTTTGATTGAAACTTTTAAACTTTCTAATGTTTCTTCTTCCTTTCCTTGCTCAATCATCAATAAGTTGGTAAACACTCTTTTAAAGTTATACTTTGAAGCTAATTCGATATAAGCTAATGTCTCTTTAATATTTTCCTTATAAGGATAAATAGAAATTCCTAACATTGTTTCTTCCTTCTAATTCTTGATTTCTTGCTAAAAGCCAGTTAAAATGTCCAATTCTCTTCAAGCTTCTTGTTCTTTTGCAATCATATTTTTATCAAAAGCCTTAAAGAATGGATAGTAGATTATTCCTGCTACAATAATGTTTATAATCGCAAGTACTGCTGCTCTCCAATCTAAGCCTGTTGCCATCATTGCCCCAATCGGAGCAGGAAGTGTCCATGGAGCAATTGCAATCGGGTAATTTACCAAATGAAAAACTCCCATTGCTAAATAAGTAATAATTCCCATTACTACTGGAGCTAATACAAATGGAATGGCGAAAAACGGATTCATTACTATTGGAACACCGAAGATAAGTGGCTCATTGATATTGAAAATACCTGGTACTAAAGTAAAACGCCCCATTTTTTTACTAAATTCAGATTTTCCAAAGAAGGCCATCAGAAAAGCAAGGGAAAGTGTTGCTCCAGCTCTACCAATCCAAATAAACCATTGGAAAAACTGTTCTGTCATAAAATGAGGAACCACTTGCCCTGTAGCTGCCGCATTGATATTGGCATTCAAATTATCATACCAAAATGGATATAGAATAGGTGTTGCAATAATCATGCCGTGAATACCAAATACCCAAACAATTGTAATTAATAGAATTGGAACAATCACGGATAGTACATTGTCTCCAGCAAAATATCTTATTGGAGAAAATACCCACTGTAAAGCACTATTAATGTCGAAATTTAAACCTACTTTAATAATCCAAACAGCGACAATAACAAGAGCTCCAGGAATCAAGGCAGCAAACGAATTAATGACAGAAGTTGGGACACCGTGTGGCATCTTGATAACCATATTTTTCTTTATACAGAAACGAACAACTTCTACTGTGAAAATTGAAACAATTATTGCTGTGAATAAACCCCCAGCACCAAAATTACCCATTGGTAAAAAAGTTCCGCTAACAGATAAGCCAGCTTTTTTAGCTACATCTTCAGCAATTGTAGCAGGAGAAATTGCAGCAATTAAGAAAGCAAGTACTGCTAACACACTCGTAGACACTTTATCAATCTTATAAACTTCACATAAACTTGAAGCAACACCTATGCAAACATATACAGACATGAAGTTCATTGTAAAGTCCATTGGAATCGTCAACTTATCAGCATAGGGAGTAATAAAATCTTTCCAAGCATCAATAGGTAAGTTCAACATGATGATAAAAATTGAACCAATGATGGTTACGGGAATAATAACGCTCATCCCATTTCTAACAGCTGTTAGATATCGGTTATTAGCAATGTTCCCCATTGTCTGAACTATCTTATTAAAATTTATTTTGTTCATTTTTTCATTTCCTTTTATTTTTTGAACCGGTTTAATTTTAAATTAAATAAAGAATATCTTTATTTAAGAACTTTTTCTTGTATCAATTTGTATAAGTCTGGAATCCCCATAGGGGTATATAGGATTCCTTCAATTGGAATTAGTGGAATCCCATAACTATCAGCGTCTTTTTGTAAGTGCTCTTTTCGGAAGCTAACCTGTGGAGCCAATAACAAAGCGTCCCAGTTATCCTGTTGCATTTTTAAAGAAACTTCTCCCGTACCAGTCGCTTCCATCATAAAGTAATTATTCCCCTGTTTTTTAGCTTCAGAAACTAGATTTTCAGCTAAGATAGAAGAGCTCATTCCACCACCACACGCAAGTAAAATTTTCATAAATGTCCTCCTTTTTGAACCGTTTTAATTTTACAAGAACAGTATAACATGAAAGCGATTTAATTACAACCCTAATTTATTTTTTTTACTGATTTTCTCCATAATAAATTTGTGCTAATTTCAATTGTTGCTGTTTGACCTTGATTTTTATCTTTTATTCCTTCCAAAATTAATTCACCAATTTTAAGTCCCATTTCTTTAATAGGTTGTTCAATTACGGTTAATTTAGGTTCAATAATATCACTAAGTTCAAAATGATCGAAACCAATAATTGAAATATTATCTGGAATTTTGATTTTCTTTTCAAATAATGCTTGTACTACTCCTAGAGTCATATAGTAATTCGTTGAATAAATAGCTGTTAGCTTTTCATTTTCTAATAGCTTCAAAGCACCACGATAGCCTGCTTCCTTTGTGTAATCCCCATTAACAACTAAACTTTTAGAAAATATCTCTTTTGATTCCATGAACTCTCTATAACCCTTAAAACGTTCTGCTCCAATGTATCTATTTGTAGTTCCTGATACAATCCCTATATTTCTATGACCATTTTCATATAATTTTTCAACAGCATTAAAAGAAGCTTGGTAATTATCTACCAATACTGTATCAGTTTTAAATCCTTTTATTGGAGAGTCAACAGCAACAATTGCCACACCTTCTTCTCTTAATTTGCTTAAAATAGGCAAACTCTTTTCTAAATGAAATACTACTATCCCATCTACTAATCTAGATCTTAAAAATTCCAATTTTTTTTCTAATTTTTTGTAATCATTTTGATAGTCTCCCAAAAGTAGACTATAGTTATTTTCTTCTAAATAGTTTTCCAAATTCGAAACAATGGATGTCGCAAAAACATCTGTTAAAGAATTTACAAGCACCCCAATTGAATGACTTTTATTGTTTTTTAGGCCTTTGGCAATAATGTTTTCTTCAAATCCCAGAAAATCAATAGCTTCTTTAACATTAATCATATTTGCCTTTTTTAATTGATGACCATTCAAATACCTTGAAACTGTTCCTATTGAAACACCTGCTTTTTTTGCGACTTCTCTAATCGTTACCATAAATTACACCCAAACTACCAATCTTTTTATATCATAAGCTTATCATATTTTCTTATATTTTTTTACTTTTATATATTCTTTACTGAGTATTTATAACTGAACTTAAAAACGAAATGATAGTTTCATTACACTTTAGTATACGCCAAAGTATAGATTTATAACTAATTTTTATGACTTTAAAATTCAATATTATTCATTATAAATCAATTGTAATACTTTCTTCTTCACATTTTATTTTGAAAATATGAGATGTATAAACAAAGAAAAACTTAAAGCTCTATTGCTATAAGGTTTTTGCTTGGAATATTAACATAAATGATTTTGATTATTATAGCTCTGAAGCCCTGATATAACTGAAAGAATAATTATAAACATTGGAAAGCTTCCCTAAAGTTTCCCAAAGCACAGCATACAGCATAAATATAGCATGAATTGCTTTATTTTTTTACTTGGTTAATCTAATGATAATTTTTAAAACACCTAAGGCAATAAATGTATAGCTCCTGTTAAAATGGACATAGGAAATAAAAACCTATGATAAAATCATTTTAAAAGGAGTTTTTTATGCGAAAGAATAGAAAATATAACGGAACATTCAAAGAAATGGTAGTTAAAGAATATCTTTCGGGCCAGCATGGTGGTCTAATTACTGTTGCTAAAATATACGGCGTTAGGAATGTCTCACAATTAAAGAAATGGGTAAAGAAATATCATGAAGATCCAACAAGCCTACATGGAGAGACTCGTGGAAGAAAAAAAGGGTCGTTAAAATCTGATAAATCAAGGGAAGAACTTTTACAAGAACAAGTTGATTATCTGAAAATGGAGAATACGATTCTAAAAAAGTGGGTAGAGCTCATCAAAGAAAACAATTAATATTTAAAACCATAGATGAGCTGTGCCAACAATATACAATTTCTCGATTATGTCATTATTTTAAAGTTTCAAGAAGTGGATATTATGCTTGGAAAAAGTTAGGTAAACCTTCTTACAAAAATTATGATAAGGAACTTGCATCTAAAATAATGCTGCTATTCTCCGAATGGAAAAAAAGTTATCGTTATATTAAATTTCAATTAGAAAGAAAATTTAACATTACTAGAAATCCTAAAACTATTTTGCGCTATATGCGTATTCTTAATATAAAGTCCCCTATAAGAAAAAAGAAGTACTTCCACTACTCCAGAAAAGAAATTTCAATAAATTCAATTCTAGTTGCTCTTAATATTCTTAATAGAGACTTCAAAGCAAAAGCTCCATTTGAGAAATTAGTGACAGATGTTTCTTACATATATCACAAAACCGGTCGGCTTTTTTTATCTGTTGTAAAAGATTTATTTGATAATTCTATCTTAGCTTACCAAATCTCTAAAAAGAATGATATTAAACTTGTTATGGATAATTTATCTAAAGTCTTTTCAAGACAGTTCCATAATTGTATTCTTCATTCAGATCAAGGTTTTCAGTACACTTCTCGTATTTATAAGGATACACTTGAGAGTTTAGGAGTTACAATTTCTCATTCCCGTAAAGGAAATTGTTATGATAACGCTTGTTGTGAAAACTTTTTTTCCCATCTCAAGTGTGAACTGCTCTATCTCCAACCTGCACAGTCTGAGGAAGAATTAATTAAACAAGTGAATGACTATATTATTTGGTACAACTATGACAGACCACAGTGTAAACTAAAAGGCATGACTCCTGTAGAATTCAGGAGCTATGCCCAATAATTTTATTATAAAAAAATACTCTAAAATTTAACAATTATTTTCTCGCTAGAACACCGTTTTTAATTTTATCTTTCGATATTTTTATTTTGTTAAATCACTACTCTCCTTAATCATCTTAATTAACCCTTCATTTGAAACTGTCGTATTATTTACACAAACAGTATTCCAATGTAATTTATTCATATGGTAACCTAGATAAACGCCCTCATATTGCCGAACCTCTTCACCGTGTTCTGGGGTTAATTTCAAGTCTATAAGTAATTCTCCTTCCTTTTCAAAAATAAGGGCTAAAATTTTTTTATTCTTTTTCTGCCTAATAGTTGTCCATAATATTTTTTCATGATTATTATCATTAAATGGATAATCCTCATATGAATTTGTTAATCTCAAGACTAGAACTATTAATTCTTTACGTGTTATTGTTCTCACCTCTCTTTATAAAAATTAATAATAAACTTAATATAATCAAGATTTCTTTATGGAATTATATTAAGTTTATTGTCGTTCTTTTAATTTATCGATTTTAGAAGACTCTTCCTTTTTCCAATCTTTTATATATCTTAATCTTTCTTTAAATCGTCCTTCATTTCCTTCAGATGTCGGCCTATAGTAAGTATGTCCTACCAAATTATCTGGCATAGTTTGCATATCTGTTAATTTATCCTCATAAAAATGTGCTAACTTATACCCCTTTCCATATCCCACTTCTTTCATGAGATTTGTGGTAGCATTACGTAAATGCAAAGGGACTGGTTCATTCATATTTTCTTTTACATCTTTTGTCGCTCGGAGGCGTGCCTTATATACTGCATTGGATTTTGGTGCTAGTGAAAGGTAAGTTACAGCTTCTACAAGATGTATATCACATTCAGGCATCCCTAAAAATTGGCAAGCCTGAAAAACTTCTATAGCAAGCGATAATGCTCGAGTATCAGCTAACCCGATATCTTCAGAAGCAAAACGAATCAATCGACGTGCAATGTATAAAGGATCCTCCCCACCATCTAACATTCGTATCATCCAATATATTGCTGCATCGGGGTCACTATTTCTCATTGATTTGTGTAAAGCAGAAATTATATTGTAATGTTCCTCTCCGTTTTTATCATAGAAAAGCATCTTACTATCTAATAATTCTTTTATTACTTCATTGGATATACAAACAGTTCCATCTACACTTTTACTATTTGTAACAGCTATTTCTAAAAAATTTAAGGCAGCTCTTGCATCTCCATCCGCATAGAGGGCAATCCTTCTAATATTCTCTTCACTGATAGTCACTTTTTTATCTGAGAATGAACGGGGATCGTTAAGAATATGATTAAGAAGATTCCTAATATCTGAAATGGAAAGTGGATTTAGGGTGAATACCTTGCTCCGTGATAGTAGCGCAGAATTCACCTCAAAAGAGGGGTTTTCTGTTGTTGCTCCTATCAGTATAATACTTCCTTTTTCGACAAAAGGGAGGAACGCATCTTGCTGCGATTTGTTGAAACGGTGTATCTCATCTATAAATACTAATGTTTTACCCCCATATTGTCGTTTTTCTTCGGCAGCTTTCATTATACTTCTAATTTCTTTAATCCCTGAATTTACAGCCGAGAAGGTGATAAACTCAGACTCGGTTTGGTTGGCAATTATATTTGCAAGTGTTGTTTTACCCACACCAGGAGGTCCCCAAAAAATCATAGAAGAAACTTGATTTTGTTCTATCATATTTCGAAGCACTTTACCTGAATCAAGTAAGTGTTCTTGACCGAAGAAATCTTCTAACTTTTTAGGACGTATTCTTGATGCCAGAGGTTGGTTTTCGTCCGAAATTGTATCAAATATTGATGCCATCTACTTCTCCTTAATAAAAGACTTTCCCAAGTTTATAGAAAAAGTTATTTGTTTTTAAGAATGGCTCAACAAGGCCACTTTTTCACAAAACAACCACATGTTTTCCAATAAATTTTCCTGATTCTAAATTTATTTGAGCTTCCTTAACTGATTCAAGCCCATGATAAACTTTAGCGATGGGAATTTCAATGTCCTTATCTTCAATTTTTTTAATAATTTGATCCATTACTTGAGGCGGGAAATCACTTACTCCACCTGCATAGGATGTAAAAAAAGTTCCTGAGGGAATGTAATAAGGTGAAAAATCATCAAATAACCATTTATTATTTAATGCGCCAGTAAAGCATAGTTTTCCACCTTTTTTTAAAAGCTTCATATCTTGAGAAACCACATCGGTCCCGATAAATTCAAGTACTTTATCCACCCCTTCAGGTGCAATTCTTTTGACATGGCTTAAATAATTTTCATCATCAAGGATAGCGTGTTTTACACCATATTTTTTAAGTATACCGAGTTTTTCAGTCTTACGGCTGGTTGCGATAACAATAGCTCCCATAGATTTGGCAAGAACAGCAGCCGTTAGGCCAACAGTTGAAGTACCACCATGAATAAAAAGGGTCTCTCCTTCTCTGATTTGCAACCCTGTTGTGAGTGAGCCATATGCAGTTTGTACCATTTCAGGTATTGCCCCTAATACTTTCCAAGGTAGGGAACTTTTAAAAGGTATTAGATTATCTTCTTTTACTAGCATATACTCAGCGTATGAACCGTCAACGCTTCGTCCTAATCCTTCCATCATGGTTGCGACCTGTTGACCGGTTTGATATTTACTATTACTAGGAACCTCTTCAATTACACCCACCCCTTCAATTCCTAAAATACGTGGAAATGAAAAATCAGATGAAGAATCACCTTTACGACTTGTCACTTCAGACTCATTGACACCGAATGCTTTTACTTTAATTAGAGCATACCCCGGTTTGATGCGAGGTCGATTGTATAACCCTGGCTTAAGATCTTCAGCCGAACTTTTTTGAGTGAGTCGGATTGCTTTCATTTTGGACATCATTTCATTCCCTCTCTTCTTTTGCCAATTATTCTTAATATTACTTAAATAATTATATTATTTTTGCTATCATCATCTTTTGCAAATGGTCGAATCCAAGCCCAAGTTGAGTGTATTACTTTCCATTCTTTATCTTCATTCATTTGATATACTTCAATTACATTATAATGTGTATCCTTGAAATTAGTATCTGCATGCAATTGGTAAGTCAAAACTGCCATATCAATCCCAAATTGGACACGTGGTGATAAAAGTTCATACTTTTCTGCATACAGTTTTCCTTCTACACGATTCATAAGAAAATCATAGATTTCTTCATATGTATCAATGCGTTCGAAAGTATTAGCATCAAAATAGCTAAAATTATCTTTAGACCAAAGTTTTTGGTAACCACTGGTATCACCTTTGTAAAACCTATCCAAGGCGTCTATTTCCATTTTAATAATTTTTTCTGCAAGATTTTTTTGTTCTGGTGTGTATAATTCTTCATAAGTCATTATTTTTTCTCCTTAAAATGTTTATTATTTTTTTTATTAACATTAGAATTTATTTCTTTAAATTGTTATTTTATCTTTTTTAGAAGGATCAAGTGGAGTCCACGTTGAATGAATAACCTTCCATTCATCTTTTTTTGTTTTCTGGAAAATTTCAATTACATTATAATGCAAACTGTTAGGCTTATTATCGTAAGGTAAATGATATGTCAGAACTGCCATATCATTCCCAAATTGTACACGTGGTGAAAGAAATTCATAGCTTTCAACATTTACTTTACCTTCTACCCGATTCATGAGAAATTCATAAATTTCTTCATATGTATCTATTCGTTCTGAAGTATTAGCATCATAATAGCTAAAATTTTCCTTAGACCAAAGATTTCGATATCCACTGGTATCGCCTTTGTAAAAACGATTTAAAGCATCTATCTCTATCTGTATCAATTTTTTGGTCAGTGTGAGTTCCTCAGATGTGTACAGTTTTTCATTTAGTGACATTTTAAATCTCCTTAGATATTTTTTACTCTATATCACTATTATAAACTGTACCTCTACGTTACAGTCAAGTATCATTATTTTATTAAAAAATTTTTCTTATTTTTAGTTTTCTATTTTAATATCTTATACTGTAAGATGCCCTCTTCTGAGGCTGCATTACTAACGAGATGAGACTCCGTGTTGATTTGCCAAAGGTCATCTGATAACCTTATTTGCTTTTCAATAGAATAATCCTTGAGTTTAGTCAGTCCCTTAATGATATCATCAGAAGTATTTTTAACTTTTATAGTAAGATAACGTCCAGGCTCACGTTCAATTTTTGTAATTATGCCTTTTGTTTGATAACTACTACATTCTTTGATAAAACGAAAAGGGGCATCCATATAATCATTAGGATTATCAAGTTTTAGGTAAGTCATAAAACCTGATTTACCACTAGCCATTGCTGCCACCTCCCCAAGTTCATGAGTAAAATTAGCATATAATTTTGCAATATCTTCTGGTTGACAATCAGCCTCACGGTCCGTGCACCAAAACTCTTCAGCCTTCTGTTGAGTCACTATGACTGTATTTAAAGGTAAAGTATTAAAATGAAAAGTTTGTAAAGTTTTTCTTTCTTCCAGAAGTTTATCTAAAACTTGTAATTGTTTTATTTCCCTTTGGAGTCTGAGTTGATAGTCAGATAAATATTGGTCTAATATTACCTCATCCTGTTCAGATAAAATCTCTTTTATCTCATCAATAGAAAGACCAAAATGTCGCATACCATTAATAAACTCAAATTGATATAGTTGATCATAATCATAATAACGATAACCATTCTCATCGATTAAAGCAGGTTTAAATAAATCTTTTTGATCATAAAAGATTAGTGTTCTTCTTGTAGTTCCAGCTAGTTTAGCGAAAGATGTAATTTTAAGCATTAAAAACTCCTTTCTACAATTATAAACTATCTATTTACGTTATAGTCAAAATATTTATTTATCTTTCCTTCCTTCCTTCTCTTTTACCAGACTTCTGTGCTTTATAGATATTTTTCTCAAAAATTGTTATCTATGAGAAACTAACAACAAAACTGTAATTATCCAAGATCCTTTTGTATACTTAACAAACTTTTAAAATTATAGGGAAAAAATAGACAATAAATAAGAAATGACAGGTTTCTTTTTTATTGTCTATTTTAACTGGTTCTTGACAAAATGGCCACTGCATCTTTTTTTGTCACTCAAGATTTCTCCAACAATACTAGGAATAGTTGTTAAGAGCAAAGCTCCTAAATTAATCAAAGACACCAGTGTTCCTGCATCATTTCCAGACATAGTCTCTTATTAATTTGTCACCATGTCTTTTTCTCCTACTTCACTCGGTAATGAACTCCCAATATCAATTACTTTAATCCTTGCTTCCTCCCCCTATGGGGCTAGGGTGAAGTTTATCACCAGAATCATATACAGCTTTAAAAATTCTTCATTTTCTGAAGATTTTAAAACTTTATAAAAATCATAGAAGTTATCAATTTCTATGTCGTTTTAATCAAAAAATTATTTTTTGACGTAAGTCTTCTTTTTCTTTATTTTCACATCTTTGGTATATTCAATAAAAGGACTTAAGGTTCCTAGAATAACTTTGACTTTATACTTTTTGCATATTTATGCTAGTTGATTATATCCATCAATCATTTCATCAAAAATTGTAAATCCTTAATGAAGAAAAAATAATCTGTGCCAGATTGATGTAAGTCATTTACTCCTAATGAAATAATAACAGGATAGACATTGGCATTAACTAAAAAAAGAAACTATGTATAATTTTTTAAGCTCAAATGCGTGCAGAACCTTGGATAATCCACATTACCATTCCTTATTTACACAATATTTAGGCGCTAAAACCAGAAACACTTCAGCTACTAAAAAATTAAAAGACATAATCCCTATCGAAATCATGTCTTTTAATTTATTAAGTGGGCGAACAGACTTCCATATCAATAGAAATTCTATTCTTTTCTCAAACTATTCTCAATAAGCGATGGGCAAGAATAACCTATTTTAATTTCAACCCATACTTTTATAATTTATCTAATTTTGGGTAAAAATATTTAATAAATTATTGTAATTAGAATTTTTTATTAAACTTTCTTGCTTATCATTAGATGTAATAAATTCTAAAAGGGTATCGTAAATATTCTGTAACTCCTCAACTTCATTGCTCTTAATTGCTAATAGAAAGATAAATTTTACATTAGTAATCTCATCCCACTCAAGACCTCTTGGAACAACTGCCACAAATATTGTACTTTCAATAACACTATCATTTAGAGGGTGTGGCAAGGTAATAGAATCATTAATGACTGTACTGACAGTTCTTCCCTAGCGAGCAGGTCTTTAAAAAAGTCTACGTTAACAATTCTATCTTTATACAATATACTAGAAATTTCTTCCAAAACGGCTTCTTTAGACTTCTTCTTATTGATTATCATAAAATTTGAGGGATTAAAATGTCTATTTGAGATAGTTATTTGATTATTTCTTTGATTATTATTGATTCCTTTAGTGTTTATTTTATCAACTAATAAGCGAATCAATCAGTTAACTACCATGGTATCTTGGTTGATCTCTCTTTGTTGAAACCCATCGTATAACGTACGTAATCGTGTCATTCCCCCATAATCAATAATTAACGTTCTTACATCTGGAGAAATACCCCCTTCCATTTTTTCAAAAAGAACCAACGAACCAAATTCTTTGGGAAGTAACTCAATGTTTTTCACTTCAAATTCAATCGGTAAATTGTCAATAAAAACAACATGTTCTCCAATCAACCATTTAATCACTTCAAAATCTTGACTTGCTATAGAAACATATTCATCGTCAGGCATTCCCATAGCAAGTGACAATACAACCTTATCTGATAATTCTTGTTCATATAATTCTTCGACATACTTTGCAATTGCAAATAGAACAAGCTTTTTATAGAGTTGGTTATCATATCTTGATTCACCAGTACCGTTAGTATCAATAACTGCTTGCCCAAACTTAAAAATATTTTTTCCCCATACATAGCTGCTTTCTTCGTTATCTTTTTCTAATGAAAATATTTCGAACCTATTTTCTTCTAAATAGTCTATATTATTACTAAAAATATAGGAACCTTCCTTATACCTTGCTAACGAGGTTGGATAGACCATCGGTTGTTCTTGCCCACCTCCAACTATTTTCACAAGTTTATTACCTATATCAATGCCTAATTTATAGATTTTATCTGTTATTCTTTTACCTCTATTTCTTTTTAAATAAATAGTCCTATTCCAGCATTACTTTTTGGAATAGGACTTTTTTTCTAAGAATAAGTAAAATAATCAAATTACTCATTACGGCCAATAGCTAATTAAAAAAATAATTTGCTATTTCTTTAATTTTCTTTTTTTTCTTTTCTCTTCTTTGCGGCGATTGCTGCTAACATTCCCAATCCAGCAAGCATTCCACCAACTCCAGCTAATGGACCATTTTCCTCTCCCGTTTTAGGAAGGGTTCCAAAGTCTTTACCAGAATTAGAATTATTAGTATGACTACTACTATTATTTCCTGAATCACTATCTGGTATAAATTCACTATCTGAAGTAGAATCAGAATCGCTTAAATAATCACTACTGCTATCACTTACGGAATCGCTAATTGAATCAGATGTTGAATCACTATCTGAAACGGAATCGCTGATGGAATCAGATGTTGAATCACTATCTGAAACGGAATCGCTGATGGAATCCGATGTTGAATCGCTATCTGAAACGGAATCACTGATGGAATCAGATGTTGAATCGCTATCTGAAACTGAATCAGAGATGGAATCAGATGTTGAATCACTATCTGAAACGGAATCGCTGATGGAATCAGATGTTGAATCGCTATCTGAAACGGAATCAGAGATGGAATCCGATGTTGAATCGCTATCTGAAACGGAATCTGAGATGGAATCCGATGTTGAATCACTATCTGAAACGGAATCTGAGATGGAATCAGATGTTGAATCACTATCTGAAACGGAATCTGAGATGGAATCAGATGTTGAATCACTATCTGAAACGGAATCTGAGATGGAATCAG
>JAAAKD020040350.1:0-14869 GCA_010014825.2 Danaus melanippus
TTTGTTTATAAAGCGATTGCCTTTTTAATAACCATTAATAAGTTAATCGATTTTCTTTTTAAGAATACAGATTATGTTATTTCTTGTATACATATCGATGCAACACACATTTTTTTTGACCCAAAACGGGCAAACGAGAAGAAGGCCTACCTAATGGAAAATATTCACTGTCGTCAATAGACCTCTGCAACATATGGGGTGTTGCGGATGCATTGCCGGCCTTGAGTGTGGAAGAGGTACCTGAACACGTGATGTTTGATAGACCCCATGTTTTAGTTCACTGGGAAAACCTCGGGTATAAGATCGTTCCACATCCTGCAAGTGCGTAAAAAAATAACTGCAACGTACATACAGCCAGTGACGTGCACACCATAGATGCAAATAAGTACTGCATACCCTACGCATATAACGACTAAACCTATATTGTTTAATTCTTACTTATATACTTTTAATCATACATTATGAAATACAAATGCTTACAGACATTTAAAATGACATTAGATTGAGGATTTGTTAAAAGTGCCATCTATAAACAACATACATATACATACATTTTCTATTGACCGCTGCTAAATGCTAGCGCCGCTATGTATCCAGAGCGGCAGTATGCACAAACACTCTGTCCTTATTTTCCATACAAAAATTCTAAAGGACATCTACAAATCTTGTGTTGTATGCAGAAATTTTTGTATGTGTAAGTGCAAAAATCTATGTGTGAGTCGTATTCGAGAAACACTGCATATTTTTTATTGTTTAAAATGTCTTAGAAATTCCGTTAATTGTCAAATTAAACGGGGCTCTCTCTGATTGGTCGGTAAACTGTTCATATTATATTTTTTGAAATTAAATTATTAAAAAGCGGTGATGAACCGATCGTAATCGTTCAAGGTACTTTCGTTGCTCAGAGGTAGTTGAGAGATTCATAAAATATATAGATGTTCGTTCTGATCGGACTGCTGTAACATTATGCCGAATATTATCAATGTTTAAATGAAACTAATATTTTCAGATAACTTCGCGTATTTTATTATGTTTAAAAACTACATACTTTCGACATATTTTCTGTTACTTTACAGCAACCGTGACCACGGCAGAAATCTCGTCAGCCCGATAAAAATAATATCCGAAAATATAAGTTTCATTTAAATGAACACTTGCAAAAGACCTCATTATTATCAATGTTTTAGAAGAGCAAATTATAAAAATTTGTATATTTTTTCAAACATATTCTGCTTACCCTACCCCAAATCTCTGTGCACCCCATGGCATACAGCGTTGCAACGGAAAGCATGTAGATGATGTCAGTGATATCCGACCCAAAGGCGAGTAGTGCTATGATGAATGGGTGACGAAGGCACTATGGCAAACAATTCTTCAGAACATTCCCCATAATACAGACGATCGAACACGCAGAGGATACTCACATTTCTTCGGATGCTTGAGGGTTCAGATCGTCTGTGAGCATGGGATCATCGAAAATGCAAACTGCGGGACATTGTCTTTAGTCAAGTGGAAGAAGTTGATACTGAGTGGCATCGAACCGGAAGTGTGAATGGTAATAGATATGGGGACGAACCTGTGCTTGGTATAATAAAAGCAAATATCCCGATGTAAAATGCTGCCTGGATATACAGCAACGAGTACTTCTAGTTTTTTAGAGGCTAGTTTTGCCTTATCCTCCAAATGTCTCCGAAAATAAACATCGTTCGCTTTGTCAACACCAGGGATCCCAATACTTGTGTGATGGTGTCTTTTTGGCACTGAACTGAAGTAGATTCAGCTTACCCCATTCGGAAACCATCTTCAGGGAGGTCTCAATTTCAGACACAAGTCTCTTTCTGTTCTTTTCCTCTTGTTCACGAGGAATAATTTGTTTGGCCCATGTATCGTCACCCGTACTGTCATTTACATAGAACCGAATATTGTTGGTTCGCAGCATGTTGTTAAATAATTAAAATATGTAATAAGTAAAATAAATACTTAAAATTAATAAACTTGCATTGAATATTCGTAAAACCTTAATGAATATACGTTTATTCTACTAAAATAGTTAGCTGCATGGCTATAAATTGTTAATTATTTGAAAGAAAATACATTTAAATATCTCAAATATATAAAATAGTTACGTAATATTTTCTATATTCTTTAAATAAAGAGTTCTTTCAAAGACGAAAAATTGGTCTAACATGCTTGTGTCCTAAGTTTTATAATTATATAAAAATATGTTAAAATACGTATTTTAAAAAAATATAAACTGTCTTAATTTGTAGTTCTTATATACATAATCATAAAAATTAAAGTGAAAATATCTCACGGTACAATGGCCCCTGTGATTAAAACCGCATCAGAATGTGAATTATACATATACCATATAATTTCGTAATATCATTATCATTTATAAAGTTAAAAATTATCAAAAAGACATTCCATTAAATTTAAATAAATGTTACATGTAAAAACATATTTAATGACAGTACGCTTAGAAAAATTTCAACGTTATATTTTTAAAAGTTTTCAGTGAGAGGTCATACAAACCTTAATCCTTGCATTAAGTTTTTAAAATACTGAAAAGAGCAACGTGATTAAAGAGTTGAATTTTTTTTTTCAAGTACAAAGTCTGAAATTACATCTGACAGAGTATCTAAATCTAATACAAATAAACCGTTAAAATTTTGTCTGTGCTTTGAAGTTCTTTATAATGAACTATAATTATAAACATGTTATTAATAGCAGATTTTCTTCAAAACTTTAATTTTGCTCTTATTCAATTGTTTTATATAATAATAACAATCAAAGACTTCAGCGATTTCTCTGCCAAGCTTTGCAAAAGATGTTTTAGAGGAAGCATTTTACGAATACAATTAAAACAGTACTTTAACAATAAATGGTTGATACCTGTTGAGTTACAATACAATAATATAATGATACTAAATTACGAGTACATTTAATCATACAAGAAGGCGAAAATAATATTCGCACAAAAGATATGATTTAACATTCGATAAATACGTTGTGATTGTACTTAATTTAGGTTATTATATCTTTTTTTATCCTCGTTAGGAATCATTTAAAAGCCTCTCTAAACATCTTCTATCTTTTTGTCTAAACGATCGTTCGTCATTAGAGTAATAGATGACCTCCCGCTTCAGAAGTTAACAAAAAGTGACTTTTTGATTGAGCCGTTATTATGAGTACCATATTCTTTATCCTATATCAATCTTTTACAACACTTAACAAATACAAAACGACTTCTTTTAACCAAACAAATATGGATGTCTAATTATGATAAGCCCTAAATAGACACATAAAAAACAGGTTTATATTTCCCGAGCTGCTGATGTTATTGTGCTCAGTGTTTTATTTTTAAGATATTTTGAAAATCAGATATCTATTAGAAAATACAAAAGATTTCATTTCATTTCATTAAGTTTTGCAATCATAACATTTTATACATAACGTATTTTTTAAAAAGCTTTCTAAAATAAGCCTTTTCGTCTTTTGACTCATAAAAGTACATATGTTGATATTAAATATATAAAGATGCTTGAAATTACAAAATCTCTTCATGTAAATAATATTATTGTAAGTGAAATACACTATGTTATTTTTGTGAGCTGAGAGATACTATCACATCAGCATTCATTTTCCTAAACTTTTGCCGTCTCTCTCTGCTTAAAGTTAAGGACTTCTAATGTACGGAGTTAAGAGGAGAAGAAAATGTTTACTTTAAAACTAATAACACTCTCACAAAGCTGTAATTTTATTTTGTATAGTATCAGCTGATAGAATCTTCATCAATTAAGATTTCATAAAATATAGAGTAAAGTAAAATTTTCAAACACCTAATATATTGTAGAAGAAATATTTCTCTCTGTAGCTTTGTTAGTGGAGGGACAAGAATGATTATAATTTTTAAACCTTAACATGAATATTTGGTTTATTTTTTAAGACAGCATCATTGTCATAACGATAAGTGATTTCTTTATTGTAACGTAGAAGGAAGCAAATAGCTTTATAATAATAGTAAACGTTACCGAGTATCAATACTTTAATTTTATACAAAAAAAAAAATGATAAAATTAAAACTATAACTATAAAAAAAATTGATATTAACTTATAAAAACTTACTTAGTCGTCAATTAAATAAATTGATTGTTGATCCAAAATTTAATGCTCTTTCGTTCATGATAGAAACTGAATCGATTGTCAAATTTTATAAGCGACTTTTAATTTGTCGGTTTACAGTTTAAGTATTTTTTTTCCTTTTGTTATTATTGTCTTTCTAAGCGCAAGTGAATAAGTTGTAATTAGCTAATAAGTGAATTTATTAACGAATTATGGAAAATTATAGTTGTGAGCTCTGTAGTGGAGATGTGAGTTTAACGAAATTAATTACGAGTTTGTCGGAGAAGAAGCGAATTCATTGTTTTATAAGAGAGTGACGTCAGCCTAATTCACGTCACTAATGCCTTTCGTCTCGACTGTCGTCCGGCCCCGAGCCTATCGAAGGTAACCTCGCAGCCGGTTGGACGAATATCTCACTTCGACGAGGTCCGATCCCTCTGATGGCTCGAGCGAGACTATCCATAATCGGCTCTCTTGCCGGCATTTATACCAACCAACACTCATTGTTATTACTACACTTGCACAGCTGGCTGTGCAGGCGGTTATGCGGGTGACACCTGATAATTTCAACTACCCTCAATTATTGATTATTAAAATAGTAATCGCGCCGATAAGTACATTTTCAATATTGTTGTTTGATAATAAAATTAAAATAATAATTATAAAGTGTGACCAGTTTAGATTTAACTAGAAAAAGGTAATGTTATTCGTTTTAATAAAAAGTATTATGATATTTATAATTAGCTAGCAGGTTGTGTACACACATGTCAATCTTTTTGTTTTCCCTGTTTTTTTTTTTTAATAATAATAAGAATATTTGGATCTCCACTAGATATTCTTTTTTAAATAATTGTCATAAAGCCTTAATAAACAGCTCTTCATCGTATTAAAGTACTTTCGTGGTTCAGAGTTAGTTGGTAGATTCATAAAATATATAGGTGTTAGTTCTGATCGGACTGCTGTAACTTATCATTGTTTTAAAGGAGGAAATTATGATGAAAATGGGTATATATTTTTTTTCAAACATATTCTGCTTAAACTATCCCAAATCTCTGCGCACGCCCCTGCAAAATACATCAGACGTCGAATACTCAATAGTTAGTTTTAATTCCAACAAATCTCAGTTTAGGTGTGACTTAAAATAAATGCATATAATTACAAGAATTATGTTATCTGCTTTTATTATTTTTAAGCATTTGTCATAACGTTGGAGATATGTATGTAATAAATATACAAATTGAGATAGGCCTGGCTTGGTTGAACGTTATTTAGAACGGTCATCACGAAGATATAATGCCATTTTATATCCTTGATATCTTTTTAAGTGGGGCCTCAGTTAAACTCAAAACCGACTTTAACTCCAATTTAAATAAGTTTAATTATGAAAATCTGATATATAATATATAACGCACGCGTAGTATGGATTTTATTAATTTTATCTATCAGATAAAACATTATTCTGAACGAATGAAACAGTTAAATAAATAAAACCGAACTATTTTGTTATCAATTATCAATTTCATACCTTTATCTCCAGTCCATGAAGGTTGTGTCCTGTATCTCCCCCCCATTCCCCTTCCCAACCTCTTTCCTCGTTTTTCTATCTTTCCCTTTCCTGGTTTTACTTTTTTAAAACCACTCCTCGCCACTCACATGGTTGAAAAAGACAAAGGACTGGGTACGGCTAGGGCGTCGCTAATAACGACGCGCAGGCTCATCGCCCTACACCTGCGATAAGTAGACGAGGGCTACCGTATCAAGTACGGGCATGGCTAAAGACGTCAGTACCCAAACGGAAACTCCGCTTTGTAACGTGGAAAATTGGTTTTCAAGCCAGAGAACTCGCAGATGTACTCATGAGACTTCGGATCCAGTATGCGTTTATCCAGAAACTTGCCGGAAGGACAATAAGTCTCGGAACATTGGACAAGGTTACCGGCTGATACACACTGGGCCGCCTTAAGGTAAAGCTGGTGTAGCGGTAGTGCAATCTGAGGAGCTCAGAATGGTCTTCTTGAAGTGAACCGTCGCTGCGACCGCCTGATGCGGATATGGGTACTGATCGAGGAAGTTATTACTAACTTAATCAGTGTTTATATTCCTGAGGTGGGATATAGAGACGAGTCCGAAAAAGAGACATTCTGGGAGCAATTTGAAGAGGTTCTACGCGCTATACCAGCTGCTGAAGTGACCATAGTTGGGGGGGACTTAGATAGCGACGTAGAAAGGGCTGCGGATCGCCGCAATATAGAGGGAGAAAATATTATCAGAACCTGTATTGTGCCTAACTTAACCGTCGTGAACACGTTCTTCCACAAGACTCCGCAGCACCTTATCACGTATAAGAGTGGGTCGCACTCAACTCAAATAGATTATCAGCTGACCAGACGGTGTCATATCGACAAGATGAATATCTGTAGACATTCCTGGTGAAAGCCTGACGGCCCGACACTATCTTTTTGTCATGGACTATGTCGTCACCCCGAAAAAGAGAGTAGCCGAGAAACGTAAGCCTCAGATCAGGTGGTGGTTGCTCAATGACGAAGTATAGGAGGTGAATCGTGAAAAGAAAACTGCCATGAAGGAGTGGCAGCAATCAAACTCTCCTGAAGATAGACTAGAGTACATAGTAGCGAAACGTGCCAGTAAAAGGTCTGTTGCCAGAGCGCGCAGTGACAGGTTATCAACGTTATATGATACACTTGAAACTGCGGAGGAGCAGAAGCTCATTTAAAAATTTGCATAATCTCGGGATAAAGCGACGCAAGATATCGCAAAATGTCTTTGAGTCAAAGATTCCCAGGGCACGCTGCTGTGTAATCATGCCTCTGTGAAAGAAAGGTGGAGATGGTACTTCAAGGAATTGCTCAATACTCAGCATCCGTTTAGCCTTCCCACCGAACCACCTCCTACTCTTGGACTTATGGCCCCGATAACATATGACGAAACTCGGAATTGTCTTCGATACATGAAGAATCGGAAAGTGGTGAGACCTGACGATATTCCGATCTAAGCGTGGAAATCATTGGGTTTTCTTGGTGTGTTCATACAGAAGGACCTTTTCAACTGCATCTTGAAATCTATGCCACTTCAGTGGCGTTATAGCTACATAACCCCTATTTACAAAGGCAAGGCAGTGTTCAAGATTGTTGTAGTTATAGGGGCGTTAAGATCATGAGTCACAGCATGAAGCTCTATGAGCTCATGATCTACCTCAGTCTCCGTAGAGAGTAGTGTGTCAGAATGTCCATATGGATTTCAGCCAGAATCTGAGATGGATGTGTGCCGTTACGTGGGTTGACCGTTGTTGAGAATCATCCTGAGATGATATGGCCATGTTACACACCGGCCTGACAACTACGCTGGAAAAATTTGAATTGATATGTCTGTCCCTGTAGCTACCTCCCCCCCCACGACCCCCAGGACGTCAAAGGAAGCGATGGCTCGACACCGTGAAGCAGGATATGAGAGCCAATGGACATACCATCGAGGATGTCAAAGACCGTGCAAAGTGGAGGAGATTGAGTAGGAAGGCAGACCCTGGCTAAAGCCGGAATAGTTGACAAGATGAAAAAGAAATTTTAAAATATATGTAAAAAAATTATAATAAAGTTTGTTTTATTAGCTGTGACATTGAGTGCCATAGGCTAAATTAAATAAGTCATTTTGTTATTCTGAAAGGAGGGAATTTGGTTGACACAAACAACATTAATCAAAATAGCTATTTTTTTCTTACTTGAAGTTTTTAATTTATATAACCTGTTACCGATATATTTTGATTCTTTTCTCAAGAACTGTTTAACATACAAACATATAATACTATTCATCATATAACCTTTAAAAAATAGTACTCCCTTCTGCGGTATATTTCAATAAGTTTATATTTGATGGCAGTAAGTGTTTGGAAAACCTTAATTTTTGGATAATATACACGTTACATCATTCTCATATGAGATTGCTCTAAATATGAGTCAGCTGACTGGTTAATTGTTAAAAAAATGACTGAAAGTTAGTATCCATATTAAATGTACATATATATAAAACGTTTATACTAACTTTACAACTTCATAGAAAATAATTTTGTTAATTTTTTCTATATAGCTGACCAATACCACCAAAAACAGCTTTTATATTAAAGAGGTACACTTCGTACCTTTTGACATATGTAGGACTATCCTCGGGTATCACAAGTCTGGACCAAAACTAAACCCATGTGAATGTATATTGTTTAAAGTAGTGGTAGTTTCTGTAAGACCGTCTTTTGAACTAACTTTATTTTATTATTTTTTTTGTGTCAGTTTGTGTTTCTTCTGTTGGTTAAAGCATTTATAATACATTTTTAAAATGATATGATAGTTTTGTGAAGGAATGTGTACAACATTATCCGTATTACATTCTTATTACCTCAAAAAATTTTCGGTACCCCCGTAAAAATGCCTCTGCAAAAATATTGATGATGATTCTTTGTATATAAAGTATATGCTTAGTACAAAAATTACCTTAATGCTACTTTAATGGATGGATATTGGGGTTAAAGTTTGTACATTAACTCCACTATTTTACTTGTATAATATAATATACAATTTAAAATAAATATCTTTAAATATACAGTACATACAAAAAATCTATTCAAAATAGGCCTAACTATGTAAGGATTACCGAGATACAATGCCATTACTTGAATAGCCTTGTTATCCTTTTAAGTGTGGACCCACATAACCCTAAGCCTGACTTCAACTCCGATTTAACAAATTTGTTTATTGATATATTATTCCTAATTTACAGAAAAGTTGTCTTTCTAATTAATTTATCTTTAATTCTATTTCTAATTCAAAAGATATGCATCTGAACTAATGTACTTTTTGTCAAAATCGGTTTACCTATTATGTAACCACAAAAGCACGTGCAACTCACGTACCACTTAAAGGTACATTCGTTTTCTTTGGCTGTATTACAACAATATTTAACTTCAACCATACTCAACTATACATAAGTCTATTTCTCAAAAGAATAATCAAAGTTCCTCGTGTGTAGCAATAGCATTTAACAATTAAGGCAATCGCTTCGAATAATTTACATACCATATATTGTACATAACTAGTCAGAACATAGTCTTTTTTTTTTGTCAAGGTTAAAAATACTTTCTTTGAGTTTTTTAACAACACAAGTTGAAATCATAACTTCTTTTCATAAATTTCCACACACTCGCTTATCATTTTGCTGATTAGAAGTTTCAAAACTTTATAATCCATATAAATTATTAAATAAAACCTTTCAATGAATTTCATGAAAAAAATTCACAAACATATTTTTCAGTCAGATGGCGATAAGTGTATCTTAAATCACGCTACGTAATTAACAATAACTTTATACTAGTTCAGGTAAAATAAAGCATCCCAAAATGATTATTATTATTTTTTTTTTTATATATTTTTACATAATATGTTTTCTTACAATACTTCTTTATTACTGTGAAATGTCCTAAAACAATAAAGAGAACATCTTTATTTAACATAATATATAGAATAAAAATATTTCAGTTTAACATAATTAAGCAGAAAACATAAAAACCAAAAACCAATAATGCACAACCAAATACTTATATTGTTGCAATGAGTTGTAATAATACAGGAAAACGTGCTGGCAGCCTCTGCTTATAGCGGGAATATCAGTTCACAATCATCAGAAGAGAGAGCCATGTGAGAGGGTAGACACAAGAGCAAATTCTCGAGACGCTTTAGATAAGTTTGGAAGAGCCCGATGTATTGCACTAAATCATACATGTTGTGTAAACAGTCTTTAAAGTTGGTAACTAAAGCAATATAGCTTACTTCTTTATCAAACATAGTGACAATCAAGTCGTAAGGTAACAAGTTAGGCAAACATCTATAAAAATGAAAGAAGATAGATAGAGTTACTCAGCGTTATTCGCATAGAAATTAGAGAGGAGGCTCCACTGCCGACCTTAGACATAGTGATAGCACAATATGAGATGTTATGTATAGACTTATCTATATTATTATTTATTCGTCAAACACTTATAACAATATTAATCTGAAATCAGGGCAATGTAGTTTTGAAAGGTAGTTCACGCTTTAAAAACTTTATGTTTATATATATCCTTCTGAACTTTTAACATATTTTGAAGTAATTGATTATAAATCATTTTAAGGAAAGTCTTATTTCCCGAGTTTATAATATTAACAATTATTAAGATGACTACAAAATTTTAAATGTAAATTTACCATATTATTTTAATATTTTTTTTTATTCACAACCTATTTATAAAGCAAGTAAAAATATAAAGAAAACAAAATCATATGATATTAAAAAATAGTTTTAGTCTATTTTTTAAATAAGCAAGCAAGTTTCTTATAACAAATGTTATACACACTATAATGAAGATTTTCTTCTTTCCAAGTTTCGGAACTCGATATAAATTAACATAATCTTGAAAAGCATCAGTTTCAGGGTTGATCACTATTACATGATAGCATAATTTTACAAACTTTACCTCCTCTATTAGATCCTAACTTTTGATGTATTTTAGCTAATACTTTATGACCTCACTTAAACTATATTTGTAAAAAATCGAAAAGAATTAAATCTTGTTTACCTTACTAATGTTTTCTCGTATACAAATGTTTTATACCTAAGCTCCGAATTGAAATAGATGTAGCATTGTTGAACGTAATTTTGAAGGGTCATCAGGGAGATATAATGCCATTAAATATCCTTGATATCTTTTTAAGTGCGGCCCCACTTAACCCTAAAGCGGATTTCAACACCAATCCAAACAAAATTTAATAACGGAATTCGGATTTATAATTTAGAAAACACGATTACACCTCTTTCCTCGATTCTTTAATGTTCTGAACAAACTTTTTTATGTCATAGTCAAAACCATATTTTGTTTAACTTAGTTTGAAGTCAAACGTTTGTTTATTGAGTAATCTTTTATTTATAAATATATTTTTATTGAAACTTCACAATTATTAATATTATCAGTACTAAATTTCATAAAGATATTACATGTTTATACCATAACGTTTTTTAATATTTTTTGTTATTATGATTCTATTAACTTGAGGCTATACCGTTGTTAGTGTATTTTAAGTTTAGGATACATCTTTATTCAATAAGCCATCATTTGTCATACTTTTAGTCAAGACAGTCTCTCTTTTGGAGTCTCTTTAAAGATGAAGAATTAACAACAAGTATTCATACGAAAAAAATATGAATGGTTAAAATCTTTAGATGCCACCTATATCGGGCCTCCTCGAAATAAAGGATTCCTCCAACCGCCTACGAGGCTACCTTCAATAGCCTGAGAGTCTGACGACTATCAAGAACCAAGGCATTTGTGACGTCACTAATGCTGACGTCTTCACGCTGTAATGCTCACGTAATTTCCAAAACAATGAACTGGTTCTAATATCTACATATGTATCTTATATCAATATATCTTGTGAATTGGTACAACAAATTAAAAACGATATAGAAATTAATCTGTCTTGCAATTAAAATTTAAAGCTGACTAAGTCGGGGCCATTTTATCAAGGAAGCCAACATTAGTACTGAGCAACAAACTTAATTTTTATATTTAAAAAACTGTTGGTAGTAAACATCCAGATAAGTCGCATCTATGGATGGCTGTAAAAATGTGCTTTTTTATTATACTCATATATCTAAAATAACAGATAACATTAAGCTAAAATCTATGACTCAAATTTTAAACATTTAATAAAACGAAATATGAAGTGACTATAAAGTTTCCTAAAGTTCGTATAAAGTCAACTTGTCTTCAATTTTTATTCACTTTAAATATTTCATGTCATAAATACATTACATACTTAAATATAGCCTAAATTTATAAATAGCTTTTTATAAAGCATAGATTGTATAAAGCTGAAAAAACCAACAAAAAGAAAGAATAATATTAAACGTAATACTACACATTACATATATTTGATTGATTTTATTTGTGTAATACCATATAAAAATATCACATGATTATACTCATGAATGAAATAGGCCTAGCATTGTTGGGCGTAATTTCTTTTCTGATATTCTGCTATTATATATCCTTGATGTCTTTTTAAGTGCGGTCCTATTTAACCCTAGCGTATACTTTGACTCCAATTCAAACAAATTTAATAATGGAAATCCAATTCGTAATTTATAGTATAGGCGTAAAGCAGTTTCCTTGATCGTCTGTAGAAAAGTTCTATTCACCATTACATATAACTGTCTCGTTTTGTGTATTTATGACTTCGATTCTTAATTTCATTTAATATTGTGACGTTCTCTCAAATAGGCGTATGATACGTACCTATTCTTTGTTAAATAAGTACATAAAGACTTTTAAAAGGTTTATATTTTTTTCCTATATAAAGAGTAATATATATGTATTTATGATAATTAGCGACAAGTATAAGTATAATTAATTTAAATAAAATCAATTACATTTATATGAATTAATTAAAAAGTCAGTGGTGGCCTAGTGGTTAAAGGCCTGCCTCTCATGCATTAGGGCGAGGGTTCGATCCTGGTAAGTACCAATGTGATTTTTTCGAGTCATATGTACTTTCTAAGTAGTATTTAGACATCACTGATTAATGCATTCCCAAAGAGGGTTGATGTCAGGCAGGCAGCCGGTCGTAAAAACAATTAGCCAAAACTATTCAGAACATGTAAGGCAGACCCTGGCTAAAGCTGGGAAATTGCCAGGTAGGAGAAGAAGAAGACATTTATATGAATTTATAAAATGGTTTTAATAAATGAAGTTTAATTTTATGGAATTGTACATATGGTTACTATATGTTTGAGTAATTCATGCTGCGAAAATATATGACGTTGTATTAACGTTTCCAAGTCCGCATATGAAAAGATTTTAAGTTCCACCAAAATAAATCGAAAACGTGCCTCAAATACAGTGAAATACGACTAACTTTTGCTAACTCGATATCTCTGAGCGTGGTTTGCTTCAAAAAGTTCTTTCAATTTGAGTTAATAAGAGCTCATTTAAAGTGAATTTATTTTAAATCAATGTATATAAAAATACTTGTTTTTCTAAACAATTAAATGAATTTATTGTCACTACCGAAACCCGAATACTATTATAGGGGGTTTCTTTTTGTATTCACGATTATATTCACGTTTAAATTCACATGTTTTAAGAACCATGATTAAAAAAGTATATCTTGATATACACAATGTTTGTATTGATGTCGATTTATTTTTTACCAGATCAATAAAGAAATAGTTCAGAAAGATACGAAGTCAAACTTATAGTATTCAGTTTTCCGTGGAGATATAAAAATGCCAAAAAACATACAATTTATTATTTATAAAACTTAAACTAAATTTGTTCTAGCGAGACCTCCATCAAGTCATCCTTACACACAACATTGAAACTCTGAAAGTAATACTGAAAAGTTCTGAAAGCCGCCCTGTCCTTGCTCACTAGAGTTTCATACTGGACGTCTTACAACACTAAACTTTTTCACTTTCTTTTGCATATTAAAACTTATCGTGTATGCCTACTTGTCATTTTACTTATTTTGCTTTTTATTAAGTTGTGATGGCGCCGGCACCCGCACGGTGAATCCATTTAATGCTAAGAAGTTTCGTCTCATAATAAATCAGGTAGTAATTAGTCAACATGAAAAGGAAAATTACAGAACTTTAATCAAGCTTATAAGAAAGTTAACAAATAAGTAGGCTTTATTTGTTAACTCTATTGTATATCTTTATATAATACTCTTTACTACAGATATTTGAATAGTAAATCAGTTGTTACGTATATATCAAAAATTAGTTTAAAATCTTATGCCCATGTCTCTATGTTTAGATTTTATTCCATTAGATTTTTTTTTTTAATTTCAAATGTTTTCCACAACTAAAAAAAGTCATCAGTCAAAAGTAATGCTTCAATATCAGATACTAGTATGAATGTCATATATAATATATTATGGTAATTTTCGCATATATCACCCAACTCTTGGCAACGACACTTTGCTACCTCCCGGCACTTTGGCGTTAATCCAACATACGTCTAACTTCAACTATGTAACTATTGCTTATCTAAACTTAGAAGACATTAATTTATAAAAACTTTGTAGTTAAGAACAGAAAGTCGATTACTTCTAATATTATTTTCCGATTATATCAATTTGTGACCATTAATTTTTCATGAATAATAATTATATATGGTACTATAATAATTATATATGGTACTATAATTAATTATATATTGTACTATTTATTTAAGTTCACTGTTTCGCGTTTATTTCACGGCACTTTGGAAACCCTACTTTATCTATACTTACCGATAAAATTTATTTATTTTAAAGATTGCTCAACTATACTCTCTTCCGTTTTTAATATCCACAATAAGATACAGACTTCTCAATCAATCAGAAGACGAAACTATTGAGTTTACAATACATATTTTTCAGAAGAGTGTTTTACAAATTCTAATTTAAATTTTAATTCAAACGACTAATCTTTTTTATTTACATAACACATAGATCCTTCAATAATCATTGTTTATTTTAAAACTGTTCGCGTTAGCCGTATGTAATTACTGTCTTCTCGCAGAAGGTCTGTCGAATAATTTTATAACGAAAGTTTTTAAAAAATCTATATTTCTTTTCACATAAAAGGAATTACTCCGTAAGAAATTAAAACATTTATGATTTTATAAGACATGGATTGATTATATGTAACCATTTATTGTCTG
>JAAAKD020040970.1:0-16598 GCA_010014825.2 Danaus melanippus
CGTAGAGACGCTATCTGAATCGCTTAAAGAGGCACTATCTGAAACCGAATCACTCACACTATCACTCGTAGAGACGCTATCTGAATCGCTTAAAGAGTCACTATCTGAAACCGAATCACTCACACTATCAGATGTTGAATCGCTATCTGAATTTGATGGATAGTCACTGTCGGACTGTGAATCACTTGCACTATCGCTTGTAGAGTCACTCATACTATCACTTGTAGAATCGCTTGCGCTATTACTATCAGAATCACTGATTGAATCACTATCAGAAACTGAATCACTCATACTGTCACTTGTAGAATCACTATCGGAAGTTGAGTCACTTGTGCTATCACTTTGGCTCTCTGAATCAGACTCTGAACTCCCAAAGGTATAAACATAAGTCACTTCCTGATCATTAACTGTGTAAACCCCAGTAGTGGAAGCATTAGCTTGAACTTGCTTAAAAGTGTAGTTGGAGATTTCTTTTTGTTCCGTACTCCATGGTTGACCTATATCCCCAGATTGGACGACATCGTTTGCGATAGTGTTTCCTTTATCATCCACATAGTGGGCAATAACTGTACCTTGCGCGACCGTATAATCAAAGCTAGTCAACTGAAATTGTTGGAGGTTAGTTTTTTGTCCAGTTGATGAGGTTATCGCAAAAGACATCGCCTTAGAACCATTTAAAAGTGAGCTAATATCTTGGCTCCAAGTATGACCATCATAGTTAATGCTCATATTCGTTCCATCATAAGATATTTCTATATCTTTAAACTCATTGTTTGAAGGATTTGAAATTTTTTGAGCACTTTCTGAAATTGTATTAGCAATACCTGAAGTCCCATCCACAAATGCACCAAACGCTGTTGCCGTAGCCCAAGGTCCCATATTTGATGGGTCTGGTGCATAGGCACCTCCACCAAACTCATTCCAAAATGTGTCTAACTTAAATCCAAAAGCTCCTTGAACTCCCCCAAAGCCCATAGAACCACCTGGCTGTCCTATTACATTGGTATCGCCTGGTTGGAAAACAAACGAAACGCCATCTGCTCCACCATTTTGCATAGCCTTATTGCCAAGATTCACTTTCCCTTTCAAATCCCAAGTCTTCATCATATCTACTTTGGTATTTAAAATAGTGTTTCCGGCTTGTTGGCCAACATCGGGTGTAAGAGTAGCTGTGTCACCTGCTATACTCGCAGATCCATTGGGTGTAAAATTGGCACCATAGTCAGCACCATCAATGTGAGTCGCTTTAGTCGCCCCTATTGCTGCCGGAATAGTAGTACTCTTCTGGTTGACTAAAAGTTGACTCGTACTGTCGACTTCTTTCGCCTGACTATCTCCTGTGCTTGCCGTTTCCGCTTTGACAATCGGTACCGCAATCGCGCCACCTCCTAAAACACTCGCGATCCCTGTGATTGTCGCATACATCCACGTTTTTTTGCGCTTGTAGGAGCGGTAGCGCTCATGCTTATCGGAGTTTAACATTTTCTTAATGTTGTTTTTTCTGGACATTAAATTTCTCTAACTTTCTTTCGTTCCTTTAAATTTCTCGAATGACTCTGGCTGGGACACCAGCCGCCAACACATTAGATGGGAGTGATCGAGTCACCACACTTCCAGAACCAATCACCGTATTCGAGCCAATGACCACCCCTGGATTAATGATGCTCCCACCGCCAATCCAAACATTATCCCCTATCGTAACAGGAGAAGCAATCGCAAGTCCCTTTTCCAGCCGTTCGGTTGGATCCACTGGATGGTTCACCGTGTAAATCTGGACCCGTGGGCCTAACTTAACATTCTTTCCAAAATTGATATCTCCGGTATCCAAGAAGAGACAATCAGTATTCGCATAAAAATTACCTGAAAAATGAAGATTAGTACCAAAATCAAATTGGAAAGGAATATCGATATAAACCGTCCCTTCCGTCTTGATCTCAAGCAATGCTCGCTCGCTCGCAATGATTGCTTCACGATCATAGCTACTTTCATTAAGTAATCTTAATTGTTCTCGCTTTTTCTTACGAGTTTGCTCATCTCGAATGGGCATCATTTATCACCTCCTTTCAAGCCAATCACTCAACCTCTTTTTCTTTAATCAAGTCATCGCTAAACCCTAATTCCAAGGCACGAAGCATCGCAAACAAAGCCCGTTGAATAAAGAAACCGTTTGAAATTGCCTCTTGCCATGGCTTAACATTGTCCACAAGCTTTTGATAATCTGCCGCAGTCATAGAAGAAAAAATCTGATCAATCTCATTCAAATCATCCACGACAAGACCTATCTCATGCTCCTTAACAAGCGAGGCATGATAGGTTTTACTAGAGACAATGACAGGCAGGCCTGCTGCCAAATACATAGACAACTTGGTCGGGTTATTGAACTGGTTATAATAAACAAAATTCATGTTCGATTTTTCGATAAGATTTTCTGTCACGACAACTCCAAATCCACCATCTAAACGAGAAACAATTTCATCGCTCGGTTGTCGTCCTAACCAAGTGACACTTCCACTTTCCAAGACCTTCTGTTCGACATGACGATCATAAATATAAAGAGGAGTGGCTGCTCGATAAGTGGTATCAATAATGTCTCGCCCACCCACGTAATAAAGTTGCTTCTTAAAATGTTTTTCTTGCCTTGGACCTTGATAGAAATAATCCCAAAATTGCATCGGAATCATGGGCACATGGACGCCATCCTCTTGTAATTTGTGGGCCCCTTTTTCGTTAGCGACAATCAATAGGTCAAATTTTTTGAGCTGATTCAACCAGAAATCATTGGCTCGATCATACTCTTCTTCGCCTTTGGTAAACATCCAAGTCGGAATATCATGAAGCAAAGCAACCATTCGAACGCCTTCAATTCCCTTGATGGTGTCGAAAAACTCCGCTTGAAAATTTAAATGAGTCCACATGGGAAATTGCACAACAACGAGATCTCCCGGCTGTATTACCCCTAATACGGCTTCCCGGATATGGTGACGTCTCGTTGCCTGGTCGCTAATATTAGGATAACCGGTAATATTCAACTCTTGAAAACCAAGCGCTTGAGCGGAATGGGCGACGTTTTCACTTACAATTTGGATGGCATCATATTGCTGCTGGTAGTTTGTGGCATTGAGTCGTGTAATCCAATTAGTCATTGTTTCCCTCCTGATGAATTAAAGTATCTGTAAAACCAAGATTAAGCACACGAACCGCTTCGATTGCTGCACCTTTGGCAAAAAAACCTGAGGTTACTGCACGTTGCCATGGCTTGAGATTGTCAAGCATTTGGTAGTAAAAATCCTCGCTCACTCCATTGATTGCTTCTCCGAGATCTTCCAAATTATCAATGACAACGCCAACCCCCTGTGCTTTAATCCATTTTGCATGAGCCGTATTTGACAAGCAGACAACAGGTAAGCCCGAGGCTAAATATAATGAGAGTTTCATCGGATTATTATATTCCCCATAACGATGCATCCCTTTATAGCCCCCTTTTTGGGGATAATACAAAAGCCCAAAGCCACCATCCAATTTTGAAGGGATATCATTACTCTCCATTGGACCTAAAAGAGAAACATGGTCTGGAAAATCTTTAACCTGGTTGTTAGGACCAATGAAATTGATCCGTAAATCAGAAGGGACCTCTTCAATCATGGCTGGATCGATTCCCGTCGCCACATAATAAAGCTCCTTTTTATACTGCTTTGGAATTAATGGCCCATTATAAATAAAGTCTGTGAGGTGCATAGGAATCATCGGAGTCGTAACTCCTCCTTCGTCACGCAAGCGCTTCCCCATTTTAGGGTTAGCGGCAATCACAAGATCATATTTATTAAGCATCCATAAAGAGGCATCCTTTGTATAATCGCGCTCACGGTTATCTTGAAGCCAAGAGACAATATCCCAGACCATCGCCACGATTTTCGCATGCCTAACATTCTTCAAATAATTAATAAATTCAAGTTCAAATTCTGTGTTATTAGTCCACAAGGGGTACTGGACAATCACGGTATCTCCAGGCAAGACAGAGCTTAACAAGGCTTCCAAATACTCCCATCTCGCCTCCTTACCAACTTCTCGCAATTTTGCACTAAACATTCTTGGATAATGCAGCTTTCGAAAGCCAATTGTTTCAATGGAATCGGCAGCCATTTGGTTCGCAATAATGCCTGATGCTCGTTTCGACACGTAGTCATTATCTTGAACTTCAGTGATCCAATTCGTCATTATTTCTTCCTCCTAATTTTTGAATTTGTTTCAAACCCGCTTTGAACTTAACTATAAATTCACTGGGTAAGTGGTAATAGCCCAAGCCAGCCTCCAGACTAAGCTGAGCGTCAGGTTTATTCCGTAAAGTATGAGCCAAGGATTGAATTAAGGGCTCAATGGCTTGCCCATCGGTAGTAATAAAAATTTGTTCCATATCACACCGTTCATCTAATGAAAGGGGTAAGATACTTCTAGGGCCCTGATTGACAATCAATTGGACCGTTTTCTGATTTGATCCTCTAAGGGGGCGAACATGAACCCAGTCGTAGTGTTTTCTAGATGTCCCCTCAAAAATTCGTTCTACTGCTCCAATTTCCCCAATAGTGAGAGATTCAAAACGAAGCCACTCATGTTTCAAATTAACCAGACGCACTTCATAGGAAACCATCCCTTTAGGAACAGTAAATACTAATCGAGGACCAGTCCCACGATAGGAATCAAGAACTTCCTCGTGACCATCCAAAAAATCAATTTGGACTTGGACAGGTAGGTCATTATCCGCTTTTAACCGAAGACTTAATTCATAAGTTCTATTTATTTTTAGAAGAGGGAGCGAAGGCGAATTCCCACTTACCAGATAGTCTGTCGCAGACGACCATGTACAGATGATCTGACCAGGAGACAAGACTTCATTGGCATAATAAACCGATTGATCTTGTGAATACCGGATCGTGGCGCCATTGACATAGACCGCTGATAAATTTTGGGGCCAACGCATAAGATAAAGCTCACTCATCATTTTCTCCTTCTAACTTAATGGGCGACTCTTCTTCATCAATGAGCAATTGACGATCAAAATCAGAAATGAGAAGCTGTTGATACTGTTTATAAAACCAACTCGTCACACCAGGTGTATCATCATTATGTCGCCCCTCCAACCCTTTATGTAAAACTTTAGCACTCGGATAATTTTGCTTCAAATGATTAAAGATTCGTTTAAAGGGAAGATCGGTATCTTGCAACATATGAGCAATGATAAAGGTCGTCTCAGAGAAATTTGCACCTTCAAATTTCTTCCAAAAAGCTTCATCTAAAGCTGTCGCACTTTTCTTTGTCAACGTACCCGTTAAATGGATAAGCGTATCCATGGCAAGATCCCAATCATAAGGTGAGAAAATTCTTGAATGCACCGCTAACCCTCCGATATTGGCAAGGGGTTTCCCTACTACAATCGCATGGGGTTCTAGTTGTGCACCATAATAAAATGACGCATAGGTTCCCATGGAGAGCCCAGATAATACAAGTTCCTTATTGCTAAAGCCTAATAAATCCAATTTTTCTTGTATCTCTTTGACTAAAGCTTCTTCTAATTCGGGACCTCGATAGAATGCCCCCCCAACCAGCCGAGGATCATACACCAGCAGAAACGGGGAACCTAAGCTTCCCATCATCCAGCGGCCTTCGTACCCTTCAGAAGGACGAAATCCTGAGAAATAGACATTAAGCGGAGGTTTAAGGTCACCGGCATTGAAGTAAACACCTAACTCTTCTCCCATATGTCCTTTTTGAACCAATCGTTTCCCACCCATTGCTAAAAAATTTTCCCCAGATAAACCATATCGCAAATGAAGCGCTCCAACTTGAACCTCTCCTTGACCTTTGACAAAAAGTCCAAAATTGACTGGAAATTCTGAAAAACCCAAGTCAAAAAAAACTTCTCCAACCCTGATTTGTTCTGCGGAAAAATCATGGGTGATGATACCCGAATGGGTTGTGCCGTTTTTATAATAAGCGCGGAAGTAATAAGAAACCGATCCCGAAGCACTAATTTCGGGATAAAATTTAACTCGACCAGAGCCCCCCCAATTGTTTTTCCAAACCAGAACTTGTTGATAATCATCTAAGCCAAATGTCCCTTCAAGAATAACCTTACTAGATCCTTTTTTAGTAACAGTCCCCTCAAAATCAGGGTGAATTTCGATCCGACGATGATCAAGACTCGTCCCCCAAGGCTTAACATAATTTTGGTTGATAAATTGACTGAAACCCTCACCTTGATCAGCTAAATTGATGAGTTGAGCGCCTTTTAACTTAAGAATTCTAACTTCAGCTTCACTTGCTCCCTCTAGAGTCTCATAAAAAACTTGATGGCTGGGTAAACGAATTAAATCAATGCATTCCAGTTGAAACATCGCCTCTTTCCGAAGTAAAAACAAATCTGTTGAATTATTGATTTCATCTTTTTCTAATGCTTGTAATTGAAGCAACTCCGCTTGGAGCCCTTCACTGATGTCAAGCGGATGATAATCATAAGCTTCTACTAACTCCGAAAGCTTTGGCAAACGTGCTCCCCCAATCTGGAAAAGTTTTTTTGATGGTTCACTCACTTTAAGACCTCCTTCCATTTTTCAATCAGTCCTTCAGCGCTATTATTTTCGATTATCTCAACACTCTCAACCAAACTTTGATTCCAAAGGTCTGGATCAGTCAAATAAGCACGAATGGTTTTTAATAAGTCCTCATCTTCTTCATAAAGAAGGCCATTTTTCCCATGCACTAAATAAGGAGAAGGCGTTTTTGAAAGGATGGGAATCCCAGCACTGACTGCTAACGAGTGACTTAAAAAATCATATTTTTGTCGGTCGTCAATAAATAGTCTTACCCTTTGAAAATCAGCTTTTAAGTCATCAACACTCGCACTTTTTCTAAACGAAATGCCTGTATAAAACACATAGGCTTCAATCACACGGTTAAACATCGGGTTTTCTCGTTTGTTCGCTTGAAACAAGTCACGTAAACCGGGCGTCATTTCCTCATTTACGAGAGCTTCATAATATTGTTTGACCAAGCCATACTCATAAGAACTCAAACTAATTTCAAAATTTTTAGTGATAAAATGACTTAAGTGAGTGTCCACTTTGGTTTCATCAGTTGCTTTCTCACTCTCAATCGTTAAACAGAGCTCAGAAGTGCTTAACTTCAGCTCTAAAAATTTTTCAAAAAGAGCACTTATCTGGGAATCAAAGGCCTCGATTTGCCAGTAGACGGTCCCTTCTAAAAAATTATTACTCTCTCCTAGTCTTAGAGCTGTGGGAAAAAGAGGCATAAAGTGAAGCTCACTTTGAAGTGGCTTTTTTCCTTTCTCAATCGCCGCTTGAAAATGAAGATTATCTGTGATCACCCCTTTTCCCTTTTCAATTAAGCTCAAATGTTTAGCCATTTGAGAATGGCAAGGTTCACTTGGACCTGAGAAAATATACACCACTGATTCGGGAAATTCTATCCCATCAATAAGAGACATCACCCAATCGTTTGTTCCATCAATGACAAGACAATCTTCCTTAGGATTAAAGTTCACCAACGCAAGATGAAGCAATTCCATACAGACTTCCTTAAAGGACTTGTAAGTTTTTTTCTTAAAACGTTTTTGATAAGTCGCCTCAATAAATACGTCTCCACCCCATTGGGTCAAAATCAGTTGGCCTCCCTCGTCATAAATCCGTTGTTCAATTGCTTCTCCCGAAGAATCAAAAGAGGATTGAGTTAAGAGGGTTCCTTTTTCAGAATAAACCAGGATTTCCTTGCCTAAAGAAGTTGGATAATGGACTTGTGACACAAAACCAAAGGAATTAAAGTAAACTTCTGCTTTGATTATTCCTTCTTTTGATAATAGAACACTCCCTCGCGTATAAGTCCGCTCCCAATCCTTCGGAAAATCGAGATCATTTAGGATAAGTGGAGCGTAATTTAAAGCAAACCGATCAGTCACTGTATTCATGAGTGAAATGAAATGATCAGAATCATAACTTTCAAATTTGTTCATGTAATAGTTTAAGAAAGGTGAGAAGTGAGTATTGATAAGTTTTGTTTCAAATCCCCCTTCCTGAAAAATGGTGTTGATATTAAACAAAAGATTTGAGTCAAGCTGAGGGGGCTCAGACGACCAATCTGTCAAAAAGTAAAGCATTAAAAAGTCCTCCGATTGGTTCCGAATAATTCATAGTTGTTTTTGTAAAGAAGGAATTTGACATCTTGTTGTAAGTTGTCATAAATGACCACCAAGACAAAAAGCATGGCAAAATAATTGGAAAGGTTAGAAATAGAAGGGTGGCCTGTAACTAAACCAACGAATAATGGAATCGTGACAACAATTGGAAGGAATAAACTTCCAATTAAGGACACACCCCAAACTCGCTTGTTGATGTATTTTTTAGTCGCCTCTCCCGGTGTGACACCTACAATATAGTCTCCGGACTCTTTCAAATCTTTGGCAATTTGATCGGGCATGATATTGACAAATGAAAATAATATCCCTAATACATAGAGAATCAAACCATAAGTCAAGATACCACTGAATTGTCTCACATTGAAGAGCCCTAAAACGAACTCATTTCGATAGTGAAAGAGTTGCATCAGATAAGCAGGAAAATACATCAATGTTGTCGCGAACATTAAAGGCATTGAACCTGCAATTAAAAGTCGAAACGCGAGATAACCTTCCTTAGAATATTGATCAATTCCTATTCGCTGCACATCAAAACGATATTCCGCAAAATAAATCGCAACAGTAACCCCCACAAATACAATTGTGGCAAGGATAAGCGGAAGTAAACGTTCAAGGTGAATCAACACACTATTATAATTTGCGACCAAACTTCCGGTGATTCCTTTCATAATACCTGGTAAAATCAGGATAAAAGGACCCCCTAACCCATAAATCACATTCAAGCTTGCTAGCCACGAAATAAGTAGCGCCCCCACCACAAAGCATAAAATGGTGAAGCAAAAGACGGCAAGAGGAGATAAGAAATTCATCTTAGAAATCACTGAATTTCTTAAATTAAAAGCTAAAGGAATACTTTGTAAAAGGGCCATAATAAAAATCCCAATAATTTCTAAACGTCCTCGCATCTCTTGTGAAATTTGTGAAGCAACCTCCCGATTTGCAAATAATCCTACCGAAAGTAAAATAGAAACCGTCATATAAGGCCCCATCCCCAAAGCAAGAAGTGTCGGGCTGGAAAACAACCCTCCTGTCGTCAAAGACAACATCTTTTCAAGCGAAAAGTCTCCCCCAGGCAATCTAAAATTGGCCGAATAACCAGGAACCGGAATCCCTTGACCGATATAGAAAAACAGTAACATGATAAGAGTAAAACACCCTTTTTTGATTAATTCATTGTATGGCTTCATAGTTTTCTTTCTTCATCCTCATCTTAAGGAAATTCGAGTTCAATCGTCCCATCTTCATTCATTTTTAATTCGGACAAGGCAAGACTTCTAAAAACGCCGAGGTAGATTTCATCTTCCATTTCAAAAAAACGGCGGCGGGCTTCACGTCCAAATTCATTTAAAGGTTTATGTTGTGCCATTCCTCGGCCATTTACCATATTTTTTAATTGTTGGAGATAATCAAGTTGATTAACCCATGCCTGATCAATTGCTTTTAGAATGATAACCTTTTTAAAATAACGCAATTGTACTGGGTCCTTAAAACGATGGAGCGATTGAGTAATTAAGGTTTGGGCAAGACCAAATAGATAATCATACATTACTGATTTAGAACTTGTAGAATCAATGTGTGCTTCAATTTCTTTTAATGGATAATCACTTTTAAGATGATTAAAAATAAAGTCAGAGAGGGTATGGACAGATAAATCATCAGATTGATAAATGAAAGTGTGAATGACGTGATGGAGCGCTTTTTCGATAATTTGTTCAAAATAGGCTTCATTCTCCGCCATTACTTTGTTTCGAGCCTCATAGATTCGATTGCGTTGATCACTCAAAATAGTGTCAAAAGCAAGTGTATTTTTACGCGACTGTACTTCTGAGTTTCCTAATTTTTTCTGTGCTCTATCCATCACTCTATTAAGACGTCTACTATGAACAGGATCTGTTGAACCCCCTCTGCCTTTTGAAATTTGATGCAAGAGAGAA
The DNA here is from genome assembly GCA_010014825.2 of Danaus melanippus. NCBI lineage: Eukaryota > Metazoa > Arthropoda > Insecta > Lepidoptera > Nymphalidae > Danaus > Danaus melanippus. Next base: position 10,138 of record JAAAKD020040970.1, read on the forward strand.
TATCTTCTTTTTCTAACCCAGTGAGAGGCGTTTTCAATAATTACTTTATCTTCAAGAGAAACATAAAAAACGGCTTCTCCTAGTTCGCCTTGGCGCCCAGCTCGTCCCCTCAACTGATTATCAATTCGCTTATTATTCATCCGCTCTGTTCCAATGACTTTTAGTCCGCCATTGGCTTTAGCTTCAGAAGTGAGTTTGATATCCGTCCCACGGCCGGCCATTGAGGTGGCAAGCGTTACTGCACCAGCTCGTCCTGCTCCTCCAATTATTTGTTGTTCACGAGCTGCTGTTCTAGCGTTTAATAAATTATGAGGAATCTTATTTTCCAAAAGAACAAGAGAGTATAAATCTGACATTGAAACAGAACCTGTTTCAATCAGTACAGGACGTTCTTCAATAATACCTGATTTAACAGCTTGAATAGATGCTTCGATTTTCGTTTGATTCGTCACATAGATTTGGTCGTCCTGGTCTTTACGTTGAGTGGGAACATGAGTGGGAATTTCAATCACCTGTAAATGGTAAGTTTCCATAAATTCTTTTTCATCTGTTTTGGCCGTTCCGGTCATTCCAGAAAGTCGAACGAATTTTTTAAATAAACTCTGATAACTGATTGTTCCTAAAGTCTTACTTTCCTTACTGACTTCAACGCCCTCTTTACTCTCAATCGCTTGGTGAATTCCGCCTTGGAGTTTGACACCAGGCATGGTCCGTCCATTAACAACATCTAGTAGTAAAACTTTTCCATCAATGACCACATAATCTTTCCCTCTCTTTTTCAAAGCATTCGCTTGGAGAGCCAAAACAATATGCCGGTAAAAATCCTTATATTTTTCGCCATAAACATCCTCTATATCAAAGTAAGTCTTAAGTTTTTTTAAACCACGCTCTGTCAACCAAACACGGCGTTTATCTTCACTATATTCATAGTCTTCTTGAGCGAGACTCTTAATAAACCAATCACAAATTTGATAATAGTTAGACTGAACTTTAGGACTCCCTGAAATAACCAAAGCCGTTTGAGCCCCATCTAATAGAATGGCATCAATTTCATCAATAATCGCAAAATTGAATTCAGAAACCACTTGTTCTGATAAACTCGAGCCTAAGTTATCAAACAAGTAATCAAAACCTAATTTTGAATGAGTCGTATAAATAATATCAGAATCATAGAGTTGGTGTTTAGCTTCTATATCTTGGTCTTCCTCTCCAATCCCAATTCCGACACTTAAACCTAACCATTCAAAAACCCGTCCCATTTCTTGGCCATCACGTTCAGCCAGATATTCATTGGCGGTGATTAAAAAATTCCCTTTTTTTCCTTCTAAGGCTCTCGCATAAAGCGGGAGTGTGGCGACCAGCGTCTTTCCTTCACCTGTTTTAATCTCCGCAATATTTCCAAAGAAAAGTGCAAGGCCTCCTAAAACTTGAACCTCATAAGGCTCCAACCCAAGCACTCGCTTGTCAGCTTCAATAATCACCGCAAAAGCTTGAGGTAATAGGTCTTCTATTGTTTTTCCTTGTGAGAGCAGGGTTTGAAGCGCTTCAGTTTGATTTTGTAAGGTTTCATCAGTCATTGCACGATAGGTGGGCAATAATTGATGAATTTTTTTGACTAACCTTTGATATTTCCGCATTTTCAACATTTTTGTATTTTAACCTAGCTTCTAATGTGTCATGAAAAATTTTATTGCCGTCCACCCATTGATTGCCAAAGCAACTAAGGTCACCGTCAATAAAATCGTAAAAAAGACGGGTCTGACATAAGATAAGGCGGGTAACTTCGCCTTTTTTTCAGGCTCATGTTCTAATAATTCTCTCTCATCTTCAAACCCAGCCTCTATTTTTTCTTTTAGAAAATGTTTTCGCATCATTTAAACCTTTCCAATTTTATCCTTTTGAGATTTTTGCTTAGAGCGTTAAGCATCTAGCAAGTTCTGATAGTCTTGAATCGTAGATAGAGGCCCATTCTTCTCAACCATTTTTGTGAGTAATTTCTGCCAATTCGTTCGATCCGTTAAAAGATAAGAGAGGTGGTTACACAGATCACGAATTTCTTCAAAAACTAATCCATGAGCTTCAGCTTGTGCCACTTCTTTATAAGAGAAAATGAGCATGTTTTGTTCATAAGCCCATTTCAAAATCTCCCCCACCTTTAGGCCACGATTAATGTCTAAGTAAATATCTGCCTTTTCCAATTCATCTTGTAACATCTCTTCATTAATTGAAGGAATCAATTGAATGTTGGGGTATTCTTCTTCCAAATGGAGCAACTTGGTACTCATATTGGTATAAGCCGCCACTGTAAGTTGAAGGTCTGGAAAATTCTCCAAAATATCCTGTAAGCCATAGATGTTATCACTGTTTGTGAGGATAAAGGCTTGAGGACGATAGTGATTAGATCGCTTAAACTCGCCAATCGCAGAGAGATAACCTAAAGCAATCGGAGTCGCTGGAAAACTTGCTTCTACTTGTTTTAACTGTTTTTCGTTCTCAAAAATAATCCGTTCCAAGGTCACTGCTTTTTCCAGTTCATTTTTCATGTTACCAGGAACTTCTTGCCCCATCGCTTCTTGCCAAAATAAAGTCGTTAGCCTTCCAATATTTAGAGCTCGACTGATAAATAATGGATAAGATAAGGAATTAATATAAATTTCAGAAGGCTCAATGTCTGCCACTTTCATGAAATAAAGGAAAAATTGAGTCACATTTTCAAAATGATGAACCTTCGAGGGTTCATTCAATTGAATTCCTCGATGGACTAGATCTTCACTCACAATAACCTTCCCTTGCAAGTTATAATAATCGGTTTGATAAGGTCCCTTTGCACTAAAATAAGTCGACGCATAATGATGCCCCGCGAGATTATATACATCTCTTTTAACGATCGTCTTCGAGTCCTCCTTAGAGAACCACTCCACCGTTTGAACCAAACGATAGCCTTCTTTCCGATAATGAATCAGACCTACTCGTCTTTGAAGAAATTCAATCGCGGCACTTCCCCCGTCAAGATGACGAATCGCATAGAATTTCGGGATAATGACTTGGTCAAAAAAGAGCCCTTGTTCCTCTGATTCGTCTGGAATTTTAGTGAAAAAAGAGTAAGGGCTCAGCCCTCCTTTGGGAAGTTCCCCGTCATAATGCACGAATAAACTTTTAGCCTCCTTACCTGCCGTAGCTAAAGAGTGTATTAACTTTTTGGTATTCTCATTGTAGCGATCAAAAATATTAATTTTCATTAAATCCGTTCCTTTTTTCTAATAAATCTTGCCAACGTTTCGCAACATTAGCTTTGAGGTAAGCTTTGGCTTTTTGTTTAGAGACCATCCGTCCTTTTTTATCCAACTGTTGCTCATAGAAGCTAATGATTGCTTTCGCAAGTTGCTCAGGCATATCCTTTAAAGGTGTCCGTTCAAAACGAATTCCGTTCTCACCCGTTTCAATAAATTCACGATTTCCGTATTCCACATCTACCCCAATCAGTGGAAGACCTGCACCTAAAGCTTCAAGGAGCGAGAGCCCAAAGCCTTCTGAAGTAGAGGCTGAAATATAACCACTATAGTCTGGATAGACTTGGCTTATGTCCTTATGCCCACAAAGCTTGATAAAATGACTCGCGTCATATTTCTGAATGAGGGCTTCTAATTTACTTCGTTCGCCTCCCTCTCCGTAAATGTCTAAGGTTAAATCAGGAACACTTTCTTTTGCGTCTACTACCGCCTTGATTAAAAGATCAAGATGTTTTTCTGTCGCCAGACGGCTCGCCGTAATTAAGCTATAAGGACGATAGCTTCTTTTTCGACTAATCTCATTGATATAACCAACCGGAATGGTCTTAATCATTGTTTTCTTTCTGAGCTGACCACTCAAAATTTTATTTTGACGATCGGTTGCCACAATAATGGCCTCAAAAGACTCCGCGTTCTCAAAGATATACTCATAATTATTATTCCAAAGAATATGACTCCCTTTAGAAAGACTTTCATTGTAATGTTCCGCATGAACGACCGAAAACAGGCGAACTTGATCCACAAGTTGAGGTAAAATTCCTTCTATTACATCTAGTGGACGATCAATAATCACCGCATCTTCTTTTTGTAATTGAAGGGTTTTAAAGAAATATTGATAGAAGGCCATTTTCCCGTAGAGGATTTGGTTATCAATAAATGTCACTGTAATCTCTCGATCTGTATAAAATTGTTCAAAGCTTTTCTCACCTTGTAAATTATAAAAAGTGCGTCTTACCAATTGTCCATCACTGAAATGTTCAATGTTGTTCAAGCTTTGATCATAATGACTCACATTAACAAGATGACCATTGACAATATAATCCACGCGATCAATGAGGTCATCCTTCAAAAGCCAGAGCTTATAACGCTGTGTCCCCGTTACTTTGATTTCCAAACTCGTTGAGGTTTGATTCAAAATCTCATATGTCTCTCTCGCAAACTTCTCTAAAAATAGGTCTACTGTAAAAGTAGTGGCTTGCGTAGGCCGATGACTCAACACATTGTAAATCCAAAGCACTTGGTTGTGTTGATAGCCTAATAAATCAGTATAGACGGCAATATTCTTTGATAGATAATTTAGAAAGATGTAATGATCATCAAACACAAGATTTTCAAAGAGTTCTTTCCGATATTTCTGAGCATATTCCACTCCACTTGAAGCAAAGCCGATGCCTTTATTAACACTATAAACTTTCATTACTTATTTTCCTCAATATCTTGTTAGTGGCTCTAATTATTTTTATAAAGTTCTGACAATACCCAACTTTCACAAAGTGAGTATAGCTCTCTCTTTTGTTCAAAATTAAGATTCTTAAAACTATCTTTAAGTGAGAAAACATTACTCTTATTACACATTCCTACCAAATATGCTGGAGAAACCATAAAGTATTCGGAAAGCTCCACTAGCCGAGTACCCATGGGTTCATTTCCATTTTTATAATTATTTAATGAATTTCTTGGATATCCAAGTTCACGTTCAACCTGATTGAATGTTTTTCCATTTCGTGTGAGTTCTTCTTTCAGTCGTCTATAAAAAACTGTTTCTTCTGACATGCAATTCCTTTCATTCCATTTTCTTTAGTTTTTCTTTTACATGTATTCAAAGAGTAAATAAAATCTAAAACTACATAAACAAAAAGTAATTTTGCTTTGAGTAAGAAAAACAAAAGTTTTCTTGATACTTATCTATAAAATATTCCCTAAAGGAGAGAATAAAATATTTTAATTAAGATCGTAAGTAGATTGTTTAATTGTTTCCTAAAATCATCAAAACAATTCCTAAAATAAGCCACAAAACGCCTAAGAATCCCGTTATATACATTAACAGATAACTTAACCCTCTCGGTTTTTGAGTTTCGAAAAGCGTGTTACTTTTATCGGTTGACAGCAGAGAAAGTGCGTCTTGCTGTTTAGAGGGTTGCGATAGAATGACTAAGATAATAAACAAGCTAATAACTATCAATAGATAAACTAAAGTGCTGTACATGACTGTCTTCTCCTTCAAATTTTTTTAATTAGTAAATAAGACTTTTGGTTATTGAATTTCTTTAAAAATTAGTGTCATCTCCACAATACATGAATAAAACTTTGTTGCAATAGCCAGTTAACCCCACTTAAAAAAAAAGCAAAGAAGATTGAAGCTAAAAGGACTGCTGTTGTTTCTTTCGCGGTCTGTGTAAAAGAAAGCCATTTGATTCTGTTAGATTCTTTTTTAACTTTTTTTGAATAATTAATTATAAACATCATTTTCTCCATTATACCATGATTCAAGGGGGAGGAATCATATCTAGTTGTCTGATTGATATTCTAGAAAGTTATAAAATTCAATATTATTTATTACAACTCACTAGTGACTTTTTTGTGAATTTTTTCTGATTGTTCAGTAATAAGGGCGTATTCTATTCATTGTGCGAGAGTGCTACTACTTTACAAGCTTAAAAATTGCTCAACATTGTCAATCGTAAGTGCGGTTTCAAACACAAACAAAATCCCCTGTTTCAATTTCTACAGTTCTAGTAAATTTATATATTATACAAATATTTCAAAGAAATGTCAGTAGCTTTTTTCGATAATATAATATACTGTTTTGAAACAAAAAAGAATATTTTTCTAATATAGAATAATCATATGAAATATCGTTTCATATCAAGTATTTATCTCCTTATTAACGTCTAACATATATATAACCCTAGTACACTAGTGTTACTTCTATTATTACTTGTTTTTCCCAAGGTTGTGTTGCAAAGTTGGTTGTGTTGCAAAGTTTTCCAGACTTCAATTTTACGGTATAATTTTAAATAAGTCCACTATAAAACTTGGAGGGGCAGTCATGAAAAACTTATTCAAAGGCAAACAGTATGATTATAAAATCATTATCGAAGTAATCGGCTTGTATTATCACTTTGGTTTGTCTTACCGTGACTGTGCGAAGATCATGAGGAAATTCAGTAT
>JAAAKD020042505.1:0-16487 GCA_010014825.2 Danaus melanippus
CTTTTAAAAGGTAGTCGTGTTTGCTTTCCTTCTTTACATGTGACACATGCCAGACTTTCTGTTTTTGCAGAGAAAGTTACATGATCAGTGTTTCCCGACATTCTTTTCAAACTGTTGAAATTCAGGTGTCCCATTCTTTGGTGCAACAGGAAAATATCTTGTTCTTCAACATCAGACATGCATGCACAGCCTCCTCCGGGCATATTCAGCCGGTACATGTTGTTGATTATACTAGCCGTAGCTACTATCTGACCTTTACTGTTTATAATAGCACAACCAGTCTTGTCGAATCTTACTTGGCCACCACTTCGTATGATCTGACTCACTGAGAGTAAATTAGTTGCCAGATCTGGAATACATAAAACATTTGTGAACAGTACCTTACTTTCTTGACCTTTGTCATTAAAAGTATTCAAGCTCACTTGCCCTGAGCATTGCACAGTTAGTACATTATTGTTTGCTACTCTTATATTCTTTATGGAAGGAGTAGTTTCATTCTTAAGCAAACTTTTATGTTTGGTCATGTGCTAGGAAGCACCAGAGTTCACATACCAGGCATCATCTTGTGTTGATGTCGCTATAAATACAGCAGCATATGATGAACTACTTAGCCTTCGTTGTGCATTTTTAGCTTTAGCTGAGATAGCTTTAGAATTGCATTCAGGACTTTTGTGACCATATTGATTACAAGTGTAGCAGCCCGGCCCTTTAGATTTATTTTTAGAATATTTCTGAAACTTTTTATTGGCTGCAAATGCTTTTGATTCTTTTTCTGATTGTCTTACATCTTGTAATAGTTTTGCTTTAATAGAATCTGAAGTAATCTTCATGCCTGAGCTTTCAATGGCAATTATCATTGGTTGATATGATTCTGGAAGACCTGAGAGCAGCAATGTGCCTAGCCACTCATCATCCACTTTGAAACCAATGTTTCTAAGCTTGTGAGCTGTATTTATGATTTTGCTTACATACTCTTCTACGTTTTGACATGCTGTTAGCGATGTATTGCAGAGATCACGCAGCAGACCAACTCGGCGTGTTAGCCCTGAATCGTCGAATGCTGAAGACAGTTTCTCCCAGGTCTATTCAACACAAAATTATTTTTCGATTCGAACCAATTCTTTTTGAGATTAGTGATTTTAAATAAACTCTTCAGCTTTCTAAAATTAGCATACATCTTTTAAAAAGCTCTTTAGTATTCCTACTATTCTATAAGAATTAAAAGTAATCCTTAATTTCTTTTAATTCATATACCAATTTTATTGTATTTTATTGAAAAGCATAAACAAATTTAGTAATGCTACTTATAATATAACAATTTGTTTGGAGAAACATGTTTCGACCTTATTTAAATATAAATGACCAATTTTTCACATTTAAAATACGATACATATGACTGTATACTCACAAGCCCAGGTACAACCGGGTCTCTGTCTTAAGTAACTGTCCATTTCTTGATATTCTTTGTCCTATAAAAAATTTTATTAAATTATTTATAAACAATGTATCCTATCTTCTTTTATTTATAAAATTTTTTCATTGCTTTCTTTTATTTGTTGTTGTTAAAGAAGTTCATTTTTTTATATTAACAGAACAACAACCGACTCTAAAATAAAATATCGAAATCGAAATAAAGCCAAGAGTAGTAATCACACTGTTGCGGCTTGGTTAAAGGATCTTTTTTTATAACTAACATCTAGGGCTTCGTGGTTTTGTGTATTTACCTAGAAAACATACTGCGACTGGCTGTGCTTTTCAACCTCATCACAAAGGGTCGTTAACCAATAGCAAGTTTTACCACCAAAGAGAAGTAAATGAAGCATTTCATTGGTTGACGTATGAGATTGGCTATAACGTTCGAGAATTTCGACGGATCTCCAATAGAGAAGTACACATGCAATCAAGAATGAGCACTTGTATCACCAAATTTATCTTTCGCCATAAAAGCCTCGTGATCAGGTGGAGGACATTCAAATGGAATTGGGATTTTCGATAGTCTTTATATCTGGATCAGTACGAGAAGAAGGTCGTCGTCCACATACAGACATATTTTTTTGAGCTTTCTTTACCAGATGGAAAAGATAGCAACAAGGCAAAGCTCCGCGCTTCCCTACAAGCCAGAACAGACATCCTATATGAAAACGGTCTATCGGTAACGGTCATCTTGATGAGCATTGATACTTAAATATTAAGTTCTAAAAAGACAACTTGTTCTGAAAGGTGCCAAAGTTGGCTCACAGCAACAGCATTACTGAATTGTTCAATTATCCGATTTGTTTCAAGTACACACTGATATAAACTAGCCTGTCCAGCTATGTGCACCAATATCCAGAGTGTCGATAATTACAACGCTGAAAAAATGCATTTCGCTTATAAAAGTGGTATTTTCGGATTACTAAGCGTTTTTTATAATTTTAAACTACATACTCCCAACGTTTCGGTTACTGTTATGGACAATTTCTTCTCTCTTGCTCTCCATCACTGTTACTGCAAAGTTTTGCAAATCACGGGTTTGCCCCTCCTGGCACGTAATCGTGAGACAGAACCTCGTGTAACACTCCTCACCGTCTCTAATTTGGTGATGTTATAGTATGTGTGCATGATAAAGAATTTTACATCTTGGGTTTATCTTATGCGTTCTCTTGGTTTGCCAGCCTTGGTGGACCCAAGCAAAAAGGTATTTACTCGCTTCGTAATATTCAACGTTGGCCTGTGTAGAAGTGTAGCTCGGCTAGTGGTTTCAGGTGATCAAGGTATGAGTGATGATAAGGGCATGGAAGGCGATGACTGTTTGGAAAGTATGTACGATACTGTGCGTGGGCTGTATGGTTATATGGGTGTGTCTGATGTATGGGTAGTTTCGGGTGTAATATGTTTGTGGATGCGAGCCCGCCTGTTCAACTAGTCACTGCTGACGATTCGCATGCTGTGATACCCACCGTTAGTTACAGGAGTGCCCCGGCGATCGCTCCCCTTCAGCGGTTCTATACGTTTTCGTTTTGAACGGGTTTCCATATTGACTAGGTTTCCAGAGCCATGTAAGGCACACCAGTAACTTATTATCCCTTGTCCGCTCCCTATGAGTATCTGATGGTCGATTCGTACGTGTCTTTGGATTTAGGGGCTTTATTACCATTTTTACTTTTAATAATTAAACTTGATTGATGTTTTTCACAAAAATACTTAAATGTTAATCAAATATTTAACAAAATATTAAGAAGGATAAGACAATGTAAATTGTATACAAGTATATTTTCTTTCTCTCTATGTACGTAAATATAAACAAAAGACATGGTGACTTTAAATTATATGGACCGATAATTTTACATTATCGTATGTTGTCTGGTATAATTTGAAGACCTGTTTGCTCCGGAAATATCCTAAAATATTTCTGTATTTTGCAATAATTTTACGCAAAATTTAATTGTATTTGCAAAGTCTGTGAATAGTACAAAATTTTATTTATTTATTTATTTTATTTGCAGTTTCATGCTCACACATACAATTAAACTTTAGTTTACATGAAATAAACCCTGCTAGGGCGTAGCAAATGTTAGAGAGACGGACGTTATTTCACAATTTTATCTGTCAGATATTCCTCGAGTGTGTAATAGCATTTTTTTTAAGAATTTCTTTTAACTTATTTGGGTAGCTTGGTTCATTTATATTTTGCTTAAGTACGTCCGGCAATTTATTGAAAATTTTTATGCACATAGCATGTGTGCCCGATTGGTGAAGTTTCAGTTTTGATGTTGTAATTTCAAAATTATATTTATATCGTGATTCAAAGCGCCGCGGGTTTTCAGATATTTGGTTGAACATTTTATTATTGTTTTTAACGAATTTGTAAATGTCTAATATGTAAATACAGGGTAAGGTTAATATTTTTAATGTTTTGAAATGCGGTTTGCAGCTTTCTTTTGAGGTAATTTTAGCTAAAATTCTAATACATTTTTTCTGTAATACAAATAAATCCTTTGCATCAGTACTGTTTCCCCACAATATGACCCCATAGCTCAACCACGCGTGGGCGTACGCATAGTAGGCGCTTAAGGATGCCATCTGGTCAGTAGTACGTTTTAATTCTCGTAGGGCATATATAAATTTAGAAAGCTTTGATTTGACTAGGGCTATGTGCGATTTCCAATTTATGTTAGAGTCTATGCTAATTCCGAGTAACGTAAAATTTTCTACGCATTCTATATGATGTCCCTGGTACGAAAAGTTTATTTCTAGTGGCGTTTTTTGATATGGCCTAAACTGCATTATTTTTGTTTTTGAAAAATTTATTTCTAAATTATGGTCTTCTAACCATTTAAGTACATTATTTATAATCGTGTGTAATTTTATATTTAAATTTTGGTTTGGTGTATAAGAAGTTAAAATTAATATGTCATCAGCAAATAATTCACAGGGTTCACTTAAGGTTGTTGGTAAATCGTTTATATATATATGAGAAATAAAATGCATCCGAGGATACTGCCTTGAGGAATTGAATTTTGGATTTGTAAAAGTTCAGATCTCGCTTTGGTTATTTGGCCAGTTTTATGGTCGCAATAGTCAATTTCGACTATTTGTTTTCTGTTCTTTAAATATGATGCAAACCAGTTATGTGTATTTCCACGTACTCCTATATCATATAATTTTTTTTAATAGTATGTTGTATTGTACTTTGTCATAGGCCTTTGACATGTCTAGTAGTATTCTAATGGCATATTGTTTATTGTTAAGTGTGTTTAAAATTTCGTGTACATATTTATAGGTCGCTAATATCGTTGATTTATTTTTACGAAACCCATTTTGTCTGTCACTAAAAATATTATATTTTTCGCAAAAATTATAAAACCGATTATGCATTGCCTTCTCGAAAACTTTAGATATTGCAGGAAGTAGCGCTATAGGTCGATAATTGTTTGGATTATGTCTGTCATTTTTTTAAAGATGGGCTTAACTATAGAAATTTTGAGTAAGTCCGGGAAAACTCCTTGTTCAAAGGATTGATTTATTAATAATGTTAATGGTACTATTAGTTCGTCGGCGCATTTCTTTAGAACATTGGTGGGCAATTCGTCGATGCCACAGCTAGTTTTATTCTTTAAATTTTTTATTATGGTTCTAATTTCCTTGAGATCGACTGGGCGTAAATACATTGAGTTGGTCGTAGGGTTTATCACTGGCCGACCCGCGCGTGCGTCGTTGTCGCTGGTCAAGCGCCCTACTATACTAATATAATTTTTTCGTTTTGTTTTTATTTATGTAATTTAATTTTAAAATCACACTCTTATGGTCTGAGAAACCGAAATCATGTACTAATGATTCAAATTTGGGATTTTTAAAATTTGTAAATATTAAGTCTAAGCACGTAGAACTGTGATTAGTTATTCTTGTGGGTTCGTGAATGTTTTGAAGAAAGTTATATTCTAACATAAGGTCTAACAATTGTTTTGAACGGTAGTTTTTATCCAATAAATTTAAATTGAAATCTCCACCTATTACTATTTTCTTTGTGTTTTCTTTTTTGGTTAGATATTCTAAAAGTTCAGATAATTTGTGATAGAAACAATCGGCCTCTCTACCATTCCAGTAAATAGTAATGATAATGATATTATATACAGGTATTTCTATGGCACATATTTCAATTACGTATTCTACTGACAAGTCCATAAAGTCCTTTCGTTCTATATATTTAATTTCTGACCGCACTATTATACTAACGCCGGAGTAGTTTCTTCGCCAGTAACATGTTGCGAGTTTATAATTACTGAAGAAAATAAGTTCTGATTTTGCTGGCGATAACCATGTTTCCGATACTGCTATTACGTGGAAAAAGTCTGATTGTTCATGTAAAAATGCCTCAATGTTGTGACGTTTATTATAAATACTTTGCATGTTTTGGAAAAGAATATTAAAAATTTCCTTATTTTTTACGAAATAAACTTTCATCGAGTTGTTCTGAACAGATATTGTTTCGTTGCGTCGCGTTGACTTGTGAATGTTCGAGTGAGTTTGTAGTTCTTATTGATAGATTATTATGTTCTTCATACGGTGGACTAACAACTTTTCCGTCTATAAATAGTTTATTGTTCTTTATTATGGCATGCTGACCGCTTTGTCTTGCTATGCGTAGCTTTTCATAAATAATTCTTCGTTCTTTCAAAGTTTCTTTCGGTAAATATTCAGATATAGATAGTCCTGTATTTCTGAAGTAAGACGCATTTTCAAGAATATACTTGACCATTCTTTTTGACAATAATTCTATCACTATCGGCCTTCGGGAATTTTTTCTTCCTATTCTATGAACTTCTTCAATTTGATTATGTATGTCTATATTTAGGATGCCATAAAATATATTTGAGATTTTACTACTTAATTCATATTCCGTTTCTTGATAGTATTCGTTAAGGCCATGTAAGACTATTGATTTGTTTTTATCCTGGGCTATTGGTGTATAAATTTCTGGTATATTTTTGTGTTATCTTTGTAATGTTACTATATCATCTGCTAATTTTTTTTGTTCTCTTTCTAATTTTTCTATTTTTTTGTCAATAGACGTTATATCACTTTTTTGTTTGTTTTGGCGATCATGTAATATATTTATATCTTTTTTTATTTCTTGTGAAAAGTGATAATGGCTTTGTTGATTTCTAAGTGAATTAAATCTAAGTTCAGAAAGCAATGATTGATTGTTTTGATTAAGTTTTTGATCTAGTAGTGTACCCACATTTTCTATTATAATATCTTCATTTATAGTTAAAGACGGTTCTTTAATGTTAGTCGGGCTCTGTTCGGTAGGGTAGTGGATTGGGTCGTCTATAGACATGATTGTATCGTTCATAGAGGATACATATTGAGATCTTACCGGTGTATTATCGTTTCTTTTACGTCTCGTTATATTTTCACACGAAGGGCATTTCCATGTTTTGTCCAAATTATGTTTTTGATTTTTATTTTGTTCGTTAGGTATATTTATGCATGCATAGTGATAGATTTGTTTGCAATTAGTGCAAGTCATTATTTCATTTTTATTCACTTGTGTGTTGCAAGCTCCACAAACCATTTTAGGTCTTATGTATTATAACATTAAGGTTTATAGTAAATTAATTGTCTTTTGCCTATATCCATTGTTATCCAATCCTGGCGCTCGACGCTATTGGCGATAGTGTGGTAGGGGACGGGTCAACGACCGTCCTTTGCAATTTATGCACAACTGATGTGTTCAAATAACTTTTTATAAACGGTTTAATTTTATTTCTTTGATTTTTTTAGATAAATAAACTACTTATTTTAATTTATTTTTTGTCACTTATATTGTTTGCACAGTTACCTTTCCACTGGTACTATTTTAATTTTGCTAATTTCGGTTTAGATCACTTTTTATCACAAGATGATGAAGTTGAAAACATTAATACTACATAATTTACATTTATAAAACTCTTAATAAAACTTTATAAGTTTAAATCAACATTACTAATATTAAATTAAGGAAAGTAGACTAATACCATAAAATTTTCTTACACAGACTTACGAAAAAGATATTTTTGGGCTTGTATAATTTTTTCGTTATGATTTTTTTCTTGACTTGAAAATAGTTTTCGTTTTTGAAAATATCCATGTTATAAACGTATTTCAATTTTATATAACGCCCTTGAGAATAGAGTATATCTCATATAACCGAATAGAGAGTAGATTATGTTAAGGTAAATGTAAGAAATCGGTATTTGTCTATAATCACCTGTAATTATAGATAATCATAAATGCACATGGTAAATGTAGTGAATTATCCACATTTTCCGGTAATTATATAAAACTTCGGCGGGTAAATGTCGACGTAAGCTTTGGAATCTGTTTGAAATCATGAGCGAATGGCACGAGCGGGTCGCGGGGAAATAATAATAATAACAACAATAATAATAATCTTAATAACCTAACCTAACCTAACAAAAAAGAAGCAGAGTTCCAGTCGAAATTCTTCGCCCTACACAGAGTGATAAAGATGATGGAAATCAGCGGCTCACCATCAATCAATGTTCTCAGCAACTCAAGATCCTTGCTGGATCTTTTGAATCAGCAAAAGAAGTTTTGCCCATACATAAAAAAACTAAAAACGACATCACAGAGATAACGAAAGCTGGACGAAGGATCAGATTTTTTTGGCTACGCGCACATTGTGGCACCGTGGGAAATGAGAGGGCCGATGAATTGGCCAAGTCAGCAGCCCTACTAGAAACCTCAAACCCCGGGTACCAGCTAACCCTCCTGTCCTACGCCAAAAGGAAGATCCGCGACGAAAGCCTCACCAGATGGTAACAGCGGTACAGCAGTATGTCAACAGGAGCGGTTACAAAAATGTTCCTCCCCGACGTCGATTTGGCATACAGAACAGTGAGAAGTACTAAACTGACACCACACACGTGCAACTGCTGACGGGACACGGAGGTATAGCTCAATACCGGCATAGAGTCAAGGTGATAGACAGTCCGGGATGAGAGTGTGACCCCACCGTAACCGAGACGACACCTGCTCGTGAACTGCCCAAGGTATCATGCAGCCAAAACCGATCTAGAAAATTTAATTAACACCTCAGTCGACATGGAGACCATATCAACACTAATTAATGACAAGAAGACCAAGCAACCGTTCCTCGCATACGCCGATAAGATCTTACGTGCAGCCGCATGAAGATATAGCAACACGGAACAGAATAGAGCAGTAGAAACACAGAACATAATCTCCTGTATAGATATAACTTCCAGCTCCCGGATTACAGAACCGCAGACTCAAGCTAGTATGATTCGAAATAATATCGCAAGCATACAATCAATGGACGAGAGTGGGACCCCGGGACTAAGAACGAAAAGCGTAGCTTTATACATAGACACCCCTTACGAAAAACTGGGGATCAGTTTCTGCTCGAAAACCGGAACGAATAGCGTATCAATTGCATCGGGACTGGCATCAATCTTAAAGATGACTTAAGGAAGACCGCCACGAGGAGGAAAAAACTGGAAGAAATTAGCAAAGTGGACGTCGAAAACCACAAATGCCACGTCTTGTACATCAAGAACAAGACCATATTTATCCTGGAGGCACAACACGATAGATCCCAGTTTAGCCTAGCCAGATCGCTCCTTTCAGCAATAGAGAAGAGCAGCAAAGACAAAGCGCTACCATCCAAGATCATAAGTGTAGATGCATTATTCGCTGGCTATTACAAGGGTGAAGTACAAGATCATCTAGGAAGTGTGGGAGTCTCAGAAAATCACGAGGTGATCGTATACGACCACAGGGGGGAAATTCTTAGCTACCTGAAAACCAGGAAACAAAAACCCCTTGCCACCCTCGCTATAGGTTCTTCAACAATCCTAATCAGCCCCGGCAAAACATCAGGCTCAGAGCTGCAAAAACGGAGATTCGACGACGACGACGAAAAAACTCAAAGCCAAAAAGTCTAGGAGTGGGTGCACCATCGCCTCAATCCTTCAAAACTTAACTCATGAAGCTCCACGGAAACTATCCACCGAGTCGGTAATCCGTGGGGCACCCCCGACAGCATATAAAAACACAACACAGAATGCACCAACAAAAAGAACAAAAGCCGAAGTGGGTGTAGTACAGCCTCCTGAATACAGGAAGATAGTTGAACCGAGAGACCATCTCATCAATGCATTCCTTGAGTTTATCTCAGTAATAAAAGGGTGCAAAGCGGAAAAGACCAACAGATGCCGCGAAATTCTGGAAGCGTTCCACGTAAGGAATGAAGCTTTATTGAAGGTATTACTCGAGGAAGCAGAAGCGACGATCTACGACAACAGCATCTCGGAGGTGGTCAAGGGCAGACAATTGCAATATGCCACATATGGCCGCATGCAACGGAGAAAAGGGCATTGTGTTCCTTGACAAGACTGAAACCGAGAGATCAGGAGCAATAACTTTCGACACCCCATCCACGGACCCGATAATGGTTGTAACTGAATCCACAAGAATCTACCTTGAGGACAGCATAATAGCAAGAGCGAAAGAATTGCTGGAATCTACCAACGTCGAGGACTGGACAGTTCCAACCATTCGCTGGACAAACGAAGTACCGGGATGCCGCAAGACGACCTGGATATTGGAAAATTTTTACACGACCACGCACATAGTAGCGACAACAACGATAGAAAGTAAGACAGATCTAAGGAATAAGGTAGCGATCATGAAGGGACCCGCCGCTGCTGCCAGAATCCGCACAATTGCGTCAATCGTCGCAAATGCAGAAAAAGAAAAACAGAAGGGTGAGTGCCGAAGATTAATAAACGAAGAGGCACTTATGAACCACTTTTGCTCCAGAGTGATGGCACAACGCATCACAACTGTCAGTGAAGTTCTGATCATCGGAGATATTAACCAGCTCCTCTTTATAGAATGTGAGAATCTCTTCAAACTGTACTATAAAGGTCCTAAACATCTGGCAAAAATAAACCAAGATCTACAATGTATCAGACGCTGCCCAATGGGCGTATAGCTACGCGCACAAAGACATCTACGACGGCATCTATTCCTCCAACAGGATAGTAAAATTTGCTGTGCTGAAGGAATACACTGGTGCGAAAATCCCAAAACATCTACTGAGGACCCTCTACCCTAACCTAAACTAATTTACACGCTGAAGGAGAAATCCGAACTGCAGCAAGAAGGATACGGAACAGGAGAAGAATCCCGCACCATGACTATCCATGAAGCACTAGGTCAAACCAGCGAGATTGTTGTCATCATAAAACGCAGCCCCACCAACTGTCCAATGCATGACAGCGTCCCTATGTCCAGACACACACACACATCAAGACACACTGGGAAGATTAGTCACAACAGCATCAAAAGCAACCAGTCAGCAAATAGAAGACTACAACCGCAAGATGGCAATCCACTCCAGAGACATCGACACCATCACGGATTATCATCACGGCCTTCAGCCCAACAGAACCAACACCATACATAGTTATATATGTACATAATATATATACAGAGTGTCCCAGAATGATCACATCCCAGTGGCACAGGAGTTAAATGAATTTGAAATCTATCAGGAAAACACAATTTGACCTCAAATTGTCACGGTTTTCGAGATATTCGCACTTTTTTTTTTTTATCGCTATTTTGGCTTCAGATTCTAATTTTTATTTTGTTCTCACATCTTGAATAGCTTATACAAATATTAAAATTATTAGTTTACCGAGAAATACTTTAATTTAAAAAAAAATAAAGTGTTTTACTGCGACAGAGGACCTTGTGAAAAGATAAACACTAACTTTGACTAGCTGGTGTGAAAAAAACTGTATGACACCGAGAGTGCAAATAGTTTTAAAAAGTGGTCTACTTAATGTTGATTCAGGAATGATAAAACACTTGTGAGTGTTTTTGGTAAAAACTTTGACATTTATTTTTTTTCTCATCAGGGCCCTATCATTTCTAAGTAAGGAATAAAACAATAAAATTGTTAAAAAGGATTTTCATAAGAGATTGTTAAAACAATACCATATTTTTTGGATACTTACAAAAATACCGGATCTGTATTTGTATTTACGGATACCGATGTATGTTTCATGAAACTTGAATGATTGAAATAGTAAAACTGTTATCTGTAATAAAAGATATAAAATTATTGAAGCTTTAGTTTTTTCAATTAGTTATATGAAGAAATTTGCGCACATAGGTTAGAAAAAGACATTTTTAGGTACGTTATACCTACACTAAAAATATCGTAAGCATTTATTTAGCAGACATAATCGTCAAATTAACATTTAGCTTTTGTCAAACTTTCACACCACATACTATGCTTATAAAGTTCCTAAAAAAATATAAAAAGGGGTGATTATATAAAACCTGGCTAACAATGATATTCTTTTCTGTTCGTTACAACAGGCTATCACTAAAATGCAAGGACTACATCTATATTTTTTTTTATCCAAATATATATACAGTATGTTATGTAACAGATGGCGTTCCCTTGAACACGTTAATATATATCACTAATAGATTAAAATAAATATATCAGCATAGAAAAATAAGCATAAAAAAATCTGAATTAAAAAAAAATAATTAATTCACAATGAATTCGAAGCCTCTTGTGCATAATCAAAATAGTGACTCATATTGAACAGGCGGCTGGCTCTTCCAGTGCTTGAACCGGGCTCCTCCTCGAAATGCCTTAACACGTTCTCTTCCTACCGCACTGAAATCACGGGTCGCGGGCCACCAGAACGACGTGGAACTACCGGCTCATTGTTACGCATACGCACCAGGACACTCACAATTACACGTGAATTCCGCGGTTGGTGTGCATTAGGGTACCTCTCAGCATACATCCTCAGAGCACTTGCGCCATCATATTTACACTCAGCCTAAATGAGCACCATGTTCACATACTCCTGCGCACTGAACTGATAAAGCGGCATCTTTCACACGAGAATGACGCAAGATGTAGCAATGCAGAAATAAGGGACGTGCGATCCCGGTCAGCGCGTGAGATTTACTACTGAATACAAATTAAATTTATGCGGACGTTAGGGGGTAGGGGGCGGGGCGACACTTTAATATCGTAGTTCAATCGATCGCCGCATACGCGGCCCGTCATTTTTAAGTAAATTGCGACGTTGCCGTTCTCTAAGTATGCGTGTACAGGATGTTTCTTTTGTGTCAATTGAACATTTTTATTGATATTTTTTTAAATAAAAAAATAAAAAACATTTTGTATTCGATTGGTAATATTTTTTTAGCATGTATGGATACTATATTATTGCGGGTTAACGGGAACGCCATCTGTTAGGCAAAATACTGTATATAGAATATGTTTTTTAAAGTTTTGTTTAAAAATTGAGGTGACGTTATGAATGGTTTATCTAGAAAGTAAGTAAATACTAAACATATTTATGACAAATGTTACAGATCAATAAAACATGAACTAAAGACAACAGAAAATATAAAAAAAATATAGATTACGTTAAAGTATGGAGCGATATGAGCAGTAATCAAAAACAATATTTTCCAGAATCCAGGCCCCGAATTGTTTATTAGTAAAGGTCGTCGGTGTGTTAATAACAGCTCGTAGGCAGTTTGCCTGAAAAACAATTTTAACGAATGCAGTATAAAAACTTGTCATAACGTAACATAAGATGGATTCATTCATTGAAATTTTGTTATTAGACACTAAAAATAACATTGATTTTTCACGAACAATAATTTTACGTTCTAGGTAGCCTTAACATTAAAGAGAATTACAAGCTATATACGGCTAAAAATAGCATTTGAAGCATTGATTATTATTAATTACCTCAAGTCCCAAAGATTTATTATAAGTATACATAACGACGCCAAAGGAAATAACATCGAATAACATGTGAGAAGCGCAAACTGCATCACTGAAATTAGCATCGGTTTATTTATTAATCATCAGAAAGATGAAACTTTACACATAAAATTATCTCTAATACTGACGGAGTTTATGGTATCCTTTATGAAAAAAGTTTTCTGTTATTGGTTTAAGTTTGTATTCCCTCTCCCAACACGGAGCGTTTTTACAAAAAATCGAATAATCCGTTTGACGACTAGAACAATTATAATAGTTAGTAAGGTACAGAAAAACATTGTAGTATGTAGATATCAGATTAAAATTATTATAATTAATAATAATTTTTGCAGAAAAATATAAATTCTACAAACCGTCGAGTTTTAGGAGAAAAGTCATGCATTGTTTTCTCAGTAAATTTACAATCACAATTTTTTTAACTGTTTTTATCATTAGACTAACTTTACCAAATATTAATCTTTAAGCAATACCAGTTTTTTTTACCTTTTAAATAGATCAAAAAGTCGTAATATGACATGATCTAAAATTGTCATTACAACTACCGACAGGCAAATTTCATCTAAAGTTGAAGCAAAACCGTTCCACATCCTCCCAAAGGGAACCATGTAATTATCCAAACTTTTATTTCCTTGTTTAAGGTAAAAAACCTAAAATAAGAATCTATATTAAAACTTAACAACAAGATCAAACAAAGAATTAAAAACAAACCATTTTGAATAACCCGTTAAATAAGAAATGTATTGTGCGTATATATGTATATTTTTTCCACTTACCCCCACATGCGAGAAAATAACCAAGACTGTATAAGAATTCATTAAACAAAAGAAAAACAATTTTATTGATATTGTTATTTCATGTTTTAAAAATGTTTTGTAATTTTCGAAATCAGTCATAATCAGCGCTAGTGATATGAAAACCTTAAATGAATTAAAACTATTTTATTTTATTGTAACACAAACTAAATAAAAAATCCATAAGTGTAACCTTGAATGTGTGTATGAATTATATACATCTATATACATAGTTAGCTGGTAGTTGCTCCTTACCGATTGAGACAAATATTTATTTATTTATTTATTTATTTGCTTTTGGTTTTTATGACATTGCGATGGTATATGAGTACCTATGTTCTGTTTGAGATTCCAAAAATTTCAAACAATATTTTTGTACTTTCATGAAATAAATAGAAAACCAAAGGTCTTCTTAAAAGTATTTAAAATACACAATAAAAAATTGCTTGTGGAATAGATTTTAGCTACAATTTATGGAATTGAAAATATAAAACAAATTTTAACAATATAAATAAACATCTCAAACCTCCTTAACAAGGATTGTAAGGATTGCATGTACGAAAGCCATCTCAGCCATATACGTGTACTGGTGGTCATTGAACAATCTGCGTCTTTTATCAGTTTCTTGTAAACGTTTCCAACGTGGGTAATGCCACATAACTAACGAAAGCTGAACCAGGAAATACGTCTAAAAATTCAATGATTGCCCATTACTAAGTAAAAAACGTAGTCCTTCATCAATTAACCTAAAACGGTAAATGAGAACAACATTGAATTATTATAACATTTAAATCGTATCGATAACGTCTCTATGGTACTATAAAGACGGATAAAATATTGCAATAAAGATAAACGCTTATTCCTATTAAGGTAATAGTCCTAATGAGAGAGTGGTTTCGACAGGTGCTTTCCATAACGCTTGAATCTAGGACTCTTGTCTGGGTTACTATTACATTAATATATACATTCGTGTAAACATTATTTTCTCGATTAATTTAGGTCAACAAATCGAAAGAATAAGTAAGGTTAATGATGATGTATTGTATTTTTATTGTTAAACACGAAGATGTACTTTTACTTTACGTTACCCAAAGGATTGCAAGTGCAGCGGTTAATAAATTCATAACACTTCTTATTCCAATTGCTATAATCGAGGACAGTCCGTAGCGTTGAGGTCTGTGAGAATTAAACAAATCCATTTCATATCTACGTACATACTTTTTGTGGTCTATTTAAGTAATAGCAGTAATAACCGATGTTAAAAACAAATCAGAATAGATTTGGCCGTTATGTGGTTATATTTACCTGAGTAGATTACTAATATGTTTCTTAGATAATTCCCAAATCCAAGATAGACATTTTTCTCTGTACCTCAAAGGTATTAAAAAAAATATTCCTGGAAGAATTTACAGATATTTCATTTTGTTTAAACTTTTTTGTTTTAGAAAATAACATATGAATCAAAGTTTACCCCAAATCACGACATATTTTCCGTGGTCTAAAGTCAATTTCTTGTCAATAATTTGTCTAAATTGTGCTCTTCTGCAATACGCTGCTCTGTTCAGGTTAGGACAAAGAGTATGGTTTCGGCATTCAGAGCAAACATACCAACCTTTGGGGTCGCACATAAACTGTGGAAATCTAAAATGTAACAATAAAAAGTAATAAAGAATTAATTACATCAGGGAGGCAATAGATACTATTGTTGAATAATTTATTTTTATTCATTTTGAAAGTTTTATTTTTTTTTAAATAATATCAGATACCTTAAAATACGTTTTCTATTAAATAAACGGTAGAAGAACATGTGTGGTGAAAGAATAGTAATGGAAACAGTATGTCCTTAATGTTAACAAATTTGGTTTGGTTATGAATTAAAATTCATTTTTTTTTCATCTACGAAATTAAGTAAATTGATTATTTATAGTATATCCTTAAAAAACAGATAAAGAAAGATAAAGTAGAGATTTTTTCTTCTTTTATAACAATTAACTAAAATCTCTTATTATGTATTTGTATTGTACATATTACAATTATATTTAATTACAGTATGATAATGGATTATGCCTCAAAAAACGCATACAAGAGTTATTGCAAAGATAATATAAAAAATTGTCAAAATAATAATATTTTAACGAAAGCGAAGCAGTACTTTGGAAGAATTTACACATGATACATCAACATTTGCTTGAAATGAAACAGTCCTTAAGGAGATCCTTAATTTTAAAGAAATAAAAACAATAAGAAAAATGGACTGCACCGATGCATGTATGGTAACACGGTTCATACTTGAATATTACTGTTTGGGGTTGGGGTTGGATGATATTAAAGATCTGTATTCTGAATCATTT
>JAAAKD020042955.1:0-16473 GCA_010014825.2 Danaus melanippus
TTCATAATAAAAGCCTCCATCCATTTGATAATTCTATTATCGCACATGTGGAGACTTTTTATTCATTTCAAGGTAGTTTTTAGAGGTGCCCTAAATTCTAGGTCTTCTGTTTCCGGATTGACAAGGATTCCTAAAAGTTGCTCATGAAAGTATATCGTTTGTTCATCGGCTGTTTGAATCCATTGATTTTGCTTGACTTTATTGATGTTTTCGTTCATTTCTTGAATCAATCTATCTTCAACATCAAATAAGACAGCAAACTCTTTAATATCTTCATACCAATCTGGTGCTATTTCCTTAAGACTCATATAACACTCACATCCCCAAGCATTGGTACTTCCTGTTTGAGGTCAGATAGCTCCATTTGCATATCTGCTTCTACATTGTTCAACTTTAAGGATTGAACGTTGGCCACGCCTAACACTGACAAAACTGCAGCAGTAATTTGGGAACGAAAAACCCAACACTCGTATCCTGACTCGCTACGCTCATCCCATGATTTTCTGACTTTGTCAAAGTAATCTGCTACTACACTTTTTATTTGAGCTTCAACCTGAGGATAGGTAATTCCTGAATTAAGAGTCAATTCAAAAGAAACATCAATAACTTTTTGAGTTGGACCAGCAACAGTTACTTTATGGCCAATCGGTGCATAACCTAGTCCTTGTCCATCCTTTGTAGGGTCAATCAGTTGTTGGACACGATCAATTAAAACCGAAGAAGCAGAATGATAGGAATCATCCAAAATAACCAATCTGACGGTTCCTCCTCCATTCCAGACCGGATAAACTTGAACCGCTCCAACTCCATCGATGCTAGATGTTAAATAGTAATAGTCAGAGATATTCCCACCGAAAGTTACAACCTCTTTAGCTTCTATAATTCGCTTTCTTAAATCGTCATCCGATTCAGTGTCTCTAGCTGGGATCAATATTTCAATCAAAACAGCTTCTGCTAATCCATTAAAGTTATCCAGTGGTAGCAATGTGCCAATAAACTTGTTTCCTATTTCTCCTTCAGTTTCTGCTTGCAATCGATATGTGCCGGGTTCTGAATCTTCAACAATTACACGATAATAGACTGCTTCCTCTCCTGTAGAAGAAAATCTACTACCAATGGCTAAGGAGAAAGGACTACCATCAGATCGCTTAAACTTTGCTCGAACAATAGATTTTGTAGCTTGGATACGATTTAAACCCGCTTCTTCTGCACGATAATCGAGATACTCCCCGGTGCCAGTTGCAACAAATGTATCTAAAAGCACATTTTTCAGCTGCATAACGAAATCTGACAATTGATAACAGGTCGGTGCTAACGCATCATAGATGATAGAGCCTTCTCTCGTGTCAATACCTTCAGGGACTCTTGAGAGGGCATCATTTATAAAATAGTCGAAATCATAAACCTCCAGGTAACTTCCAATTTCTTCCGGGTTCATTCCACGTTCACCTCATGATCAATTTTTATTTTTCCGAAGATAGTCGATACAAAAAAAGAAACCAGAAGCGTGCTCCTGCTTTCTTTTAAAACGTTAAAATTTTCTAATCCTACAATTCTTTCATCCGGTGATAAAGCTTCTGTTATTACTCGCTCAATTTCACAAACAACCAGATCTAAATCTTGGCCAACTAAATTCTGTAATTCAATACCATAGTTATCTGTGTAAATAGGCCATGTAAACCTTTCTGTTTGAAGTACTTTTTCAATGGATTGGCGCATAGCTTCTAAATCATCTACCCACCCAATAATACGATTATTTAAAACACGGTAAGTCCTAGTTGGCAGTTGATCAATAACTTCTTCATCCACTTGATCATCTCCTTTCCAAAACGTAAAACATTTGCCCTTTGCTTACTCTCAGCATATTTACTCGATCGCCTGCCTGTAGCGGACGAAATACTTGGGCAGTCCCTTGTTTTCCGTCTATCGTTACCGTTACTGATAGATTTCTAACCATCTGCGATAAAATAAGATGTTGACTACCAACACTGTATCGATTGTCTACACGAATTGTTAATGGATTAGTGCTAGTAACAACGCCAAATATCAAATCTGACAATTCGCTTTCCTTAGGTTTGCTTCTTTTAATTACACTAGCTAATTTTTCACCTGCCACTATGCAACCACCTCAACTTGTAGACTCATCGTATGAACCTTACCTAAATTATGGACGCAAGAGGTTACTAACGCCAAGCTATCATCTTTTACACCTTCTCTTTGAAGATCAGATACACTCAAAGTAAAACTGTTGCCTGCTTGTATTTCAAGAGTGCCTATTGCTTCAATTCTGAGCGATTTGAATTCTCTATTATTTTCGCGTAATAAAGAATTTGCCTGTTGTTGTAATTGTGAGGAATTTAAATCCGCATCATTTACAGTCTCGACAATCTGCAGACGCCCCCATTTTTCGATATTTCCACTATGACTTGCTGTATAAACTTCTCTAGACTTTTTTTCAGAATCTTCTCGAATCACTTTGATAGAATTTGCAGACTCATCAATAGAAACCTCATAGTCGTAATCAGTCATTAGCGAATTATCACCAAGAACAAGTTTAGTAATCATACGATTATAAGCGTAGAATTCTAATATTCCATCGTTGTCTCTAATTCCATACCGCATGCCTCCATAATTAAGCTTAGTACCTTCTAACGAGTCTTCTAACATAGAGAAGTAAGTCTTACCGTCCATGACAGCCGCAGGGCAATTATATGGAACGTTATCTAAGATCCGATACGATAATCCTTGCGTTTCACAAATTGTTTTAAAACGTGAGGAAGCACTTGATGCATCAAAAACAATCGTATCTTCGTTTTTGAGATATCGTAAAGTGTCATAAGCAACAACTTGCCATAGTTTAGGTTTTTTTGTTTTTTTTCGAGTGAATACTTTTCCTTTAAAAAAAGTTTTACCATTAGCTTTCGCTTCAATGATATCTCCACTACGAAGAAAAACTGCATGATCTTCATAAATTGTGAACTCAAATTTTCCCGGCTGCGAATCAATTGATGTTGTCCATTTTGGATTACTGACGATTTCTGAAATATCGTACATCGACCAATAAGTTACACTAGTTTCTAGAATCTGTAAATCCATCTAAATTCTCCTCACACTTCCTGCAGTAACCCAACCACGCCACCCACCATTTGTTAAAGTCACGTGATACGGATGGCTTCTACCTTTAGCTATGAAATTTACTTTTCTTGTAGCGTTGACCTCCGTTTGACCAGGTCCAGAACCATAAGAATCTCTGTGTAGTCTACCGTTAACAATTACTGTACACCCTACGGTGATTTGTTGGGTAACAGTAGGTCTTGCAGGCTGTCGACTTACTTGCTTTGCCACTGTTTTTACATACTTAGCAGCGTATTCTCGATACTCTTTTAATGAAAGAGAGTATTCGATATCCCCGGTTGAATCAGCAATTTCCCATGAAAAAGATTCAATTGAAACTAGCATATTAATTTTGGTGTCAGTAACAATAAACCTGATTGCTTTTTGACTATCCATGGCTTTTTCTAAAAGCAAAACATAATCTCCTGGTAGCATGAAAGAACTACCATTCATGACAAATCGATTATCTTTACTAGCAGGAAAAAAACAATCAAACGCTGCAGACTTAAGTCCTTTTGCAGCGAACTGAGTAATTTTCCCAAGCTTTACAACTTCATTTGATTCATTTCTACTTGGAACTTCGACTTTTATTGAACTAGGATTAACAGGAAGCATGTAACGCTTCCCACTAATCTCTAGATAGAATTTAATTGCCATACATGCCTCCTAACTCAAATCTGAATCAATCAATTCAATCACTTTATCTTCAAATTTTTGAAGTAAAGCCTCTTCATCAATTGGTTCACCATCCTTATTATCGATATGAATTGTAACTTGTGGTACTACCTGCTTGTGTTGAACAACTACAGTTGAATTTGATGACGCTTTTAAACGAGAGATATCTTCATCATCTACATGAACACTACTCGTAACTGACCCATTTGCAGCAACTGTCGCTAATTGATCCGGAATTGTTGCCAATGCCAGTGCGTCACTTGCCTTTTGTACTAAGTTCTGAGCCGCAAGGATACCATTGGCCAATCCTTCAGATACAAACCCGCCAATAGCCATCATAACTCGTGAAGGTGAATGGATATCTAATGCACTACGAACCGTTGACGCCACTCTACTTGCTACAGACTGCGCCGCTGCGATTGCTGATCCTGCGCCTGCTTGAATCCCAGCAGTTAACCCAGACATCGCATAAGAACCTGCAGAAAACAGTTGGCTCCTCAACGATGAAAAAGCACTAACAATTTGAGCATTTCCGGCACGTGCCACATTGGATGCAGCAGCCATACCACTAGCAATAGCAGAAGTAAATGCTGCCATCCCTGAAGTGCCTGCCGCCTGAATTGTGCTCATAGTAGCTGTCGTATTGCTTTGCATTGATGAAAGATTTGAACTGAAATTGGCTGATAGCCCATCCATTCCTGTCATGCTTGCTTGTGTAGCTGCTATTACAGCATCAAACTGACTTACTAAGGATTGTAAAACACCGATCATGTTTTGTAAGCCACCAATATCAGCAGCTTCCGGTAAATTGTTCAGCTTTTGAATTACTGAATCGATTGCAGTAATTGCTGCATCAATTCCTTGCGTATTGATTTCTCCACTTCCAAAATTAGCTATGGCGTCACGTACGAGGGTCAATTGAGAAATTGTAGAAACAACTTCCCCCAATTGTGATGATTTAACCATTGTACCTATCCAATTCCCTATAGAAGAAGTGCCGATAGTTTCAATAACATCATTAATTGCTGTAATACTTTGCTGAACTGCACTTGGTGTAAACAGAACACCTTGCAGGCTTGAAAATTTTTGGCCAATTTGAATCAGTACGTCTATCGCTTGACTTACCTCGTTCAAGGTACCTGTGTCGATTTTACTTCCAAAAAAGTTTTTTAGTTTATCCCACAAACCTCCTCCAGTCAGCATATCGATACATTTTTGCAAATCATCAATAGCCAATTGAACAGCATTTGCTGAGAAAACAGTTGATTGCAATTTAACAAATTGATTTCCAATTTTTATTAGCGTATCAATAGTCTCAGAGACCTTATTGACAGTTCCACTGTCAAAACCACTGCCTATGAAATTACTCAATTTTGTTGATAGACTTCCACTAGTCAATAAATCGATTGCACTTTGAATATCAGTAATAGCTTTTTCAACTGCACTTCGAGTAAATAAAACTAACTCCAATTTCTGAAAACTATTACCGATTTGAATTAGGGTATCGATTATTTTCCCTACATTAGAGGTTGTGCCAGTGTCTAAGCTGCTATTAGCTAAAGCTCCAAACTTGCTTAAGAAACTTCCGCTGGTTAATGCATCCATGCAGTATTGAATGTCTTCAATCGCTCCCATCACAGCTGTTCTTGAAAAAACTACTGTTTGAAGATCAATCATTGCATTACCAATTTCAACAAACTTCGATAAGTTAGACACGACTACTGCAGTATTTAACATACCTACAGCATTACTGAACACACTGAAAATATTACCCAAATTTTTATCAGAGAAGTATCCGATTACTTCAGCAATGTTGTCAATCTTGGTTTTTACTCCAGACAGATCGTCAGGAACTTTATTTTGGACTTGTTGTATTGCTTCCGCAACAAGAATCAAATCTGCAGCAACTGCTGCGATTGCCACTAGACCAGCTGTAATGATCGCTCCGCCAATTCCTGTAGCCATGACTGATCCTATGATGCCGGCCAGCAGCGACAAGCTACCAATAGCTATCGCCATATTTGCAATTTTAGAAGCGAAATCCCCTATGTTGCTTGGAACCTTATTATTCACTTGTTTCATAGCTTCTGCTGCTAAGATTAATTCAACACTTAGCGCAGCAACAACCACCAATCCAGCTACTGCAGCTGAAGGATTAAGATTTGCCAGTACACCCGCAATTCCCACAATAGCCGCCATTCTGCCAAGCGCAATTGCCATGTTTCCAATTTTTGCACCAAAAGACGCTATATCAGTCGGTACTTTCGATTCAATTTGTTTCATAGCTTCTGCTGCCAAAATAATGTTTCCTGATAGTGCAGCAACAGTTGCCAAACCCGCTATTGCAGCGCTTGGATTTCTTTTAGCAATCAATCCTGCAGCGGCAACAAAAACACCCATTCCAGTCAATGCTGCTGCCATCATTCCCAGTTTCACTGATAGCATAGCCAAATTATCAGGAATTTTCTCACTTACTTCTTTGAGGGCTTGGGCTGCTTGCTTGATCAATAAAATAACTCCAAAAACAAGCGCTAGGTTTGTTGCGCCTTTTGCAAAACCGTTCATTGTATTTAAGAAAGTATTCAATGGACTAATCAGGGTTTTTGCACCCATGTCGGAGCCACCCGAAGGATCGCTCCCGGGTTTGCTCTTTCCAAAACCAAAAATACTTAAAAAGTTACCGGCCAAATTACCGCCTAATTTACCAGTAGCGGATAAGACAGTGGTTAATCCTTTCCCAAATGTTAGGAACGGTGATAAAACTCCTTTGCCGATTTTAAACCCAATAAAAGCAGCTGCTAATTTTGGTAACAATGAAATTAATTTAGCAATTGAATCTGAATGTTTTTCAACAAAACCTGCAAGTTTAGATATACTCTCCGTTATTCCATCAACAAACGATTGAAAGCTAGCCACGCTTTTTTGACTACCAAAGGATCCTGTTAATTCGGACAGGCTTTTCTTGACTGCATTGATTGCATCTCCAATCGGTCCTTTCAAATCATTAAAGGCGTCTTTCAATACGTTCACATAGGGAGTAACCTTTTCAATCATTCCTGGTAAATGATCCAACAGACCAGTCTTTTCATCGTTTCCATTAATCGATGCGAAAACATCTTTAACTTTTTGTTTCACACCATCTAAGTTTTTAGCAATATTTTTCCCAGTAATCTTTTCGACTAAGGAGTCTATTTTCCTTATGGACCCCTCAACACCGTTCGTAACTGCTGTTCTGATATTCTTAAAGCTCGTCTTAATACCTTCAGAACCAATCAAAGCACGTTCTGCGAATCCGCCAGTTGCCTCACTCATTTCAATGATTCTGTTGTTGAACTGATCAAAAGTTATGTTTCCTTCTTGCAAGGCTTTGTACAAATCATTCTGAGCAGAACGACCAGCAAAACCAAAAGATTCAGCAACTTCATTTAGAGCAACCCCCATAGTATCTTGAAGCGATCGCCAAGATTGCATATCCACTTCGCCTTTACCGAGCATTTGAATATATTGCTCTAGCCCTTGCGAGGCTTTTGCAGAGTCTGAACCAGAAGCCAAGAATGCATTGTTTAAGGCTAACGTTGTCTTAGTAGCACCATCTAAATCTTTGGTCATTGTTGCAATGCGTTGTGTAGTACTTACAACCTCGCCTAAAGTAGTTGGCAATCCGTCGATACCCGCCACTAGCTTATCTTTTGCAGTAGCTGCTTGATCGGCACTAAAGCCAACAGCTTGCATCATTTTAGGAAATTGATTTAATGTATCGAAACGATCAATTGCTCCATCAATCGAACTTTTGACAGTATTTACTATTGCACTTGCAGCTTTCATCAAACCAATAGCAGCAACAAAACTTTTCACACCATTTGTTGCTTGTCCTGTAGATTCTTTGATTCCTGAAAAGCCTGATTTTAAATCGTGGCCAAACTGCTTGAACGAATTTTTCGCGCCATTAAATGCATTGCCTAGGTTGCTGCCAAAATTTTTAGCATGCCCAATCACTGAAGTAAATACTGAAGATACTCCTGAGCCAAAACTCTTAGCAGCAGACGTCACTGAACTAAAAGCGGATCCTGCTATTTTTCCTAGACCAGAAAATACAGATGATATTTTATTGGACACTCCGCTAAATGCTGAAGATATTTTTGAGGTCACACCTCCAAGATTTAGCTTCGTCGAAATTTGATTTCCGAAGTTCCCGAATAGCGTTAAGATTCTCTCGGTAGTCGAGCGAACCACATTCATCACAACATCTAATCCACTTCGAATACTTGAATTCATCTTGCTAACAGCGCTGGCAGCCGCTGTGGCCATTTGCTGTAATGCTTGAGCCGGACCAGCTGCTTTTTGCTTAAATGAACTCATGGTTTGCGTTGTATGATTTAAGGCGCTATCGATTGTTTTGAGAACTGCGGTGAATTGATCTCGAAGCTTTAAGCTTGCTTCTAGAGATGCCATAGAATCCACCTACTTCTTCATTTTTTTATTAGCTTTTTCTTCTGCTTCAATATTGATATCTATGAAAGCCATAACGATTGCTTTTTCTCTTTTGGGAAGATTCGAAAAAATAGACGGCGTCATCCCATTGCGATGGTACGCATGATATGCATACCAAAACTCACCAGATTCGCCGTCTTCCATTATTTTTTTACATCTTCTTTAAGATCTTCTTCATCCTCATCAAAACCGTTAAGCTCTAATACTTCTTTTGATAATGTTGCATATTCACCTGCAAGCAACATTGCTTTCAATGTATCAGAAGCCGATCCTTCAGTTTTAAAATAAGCTTGCAGTTCTGCATTGTGCAAGTCAGGCGTTTTTACACATCGAGAAAGCAAAGCGTCTGCATATCGATCAGTATCAAGATCTTTGATAATATTTCCTGATTTACTGCGCCGTTTAGAGGTGCTCGCTTTTTTCAAGCGATCATTTTCGGTTTCAGAAATTGCTTCAATAACAAATGGTTCTTCAAATCGATCAAATTCGACTTCTTTTGTTCCGCCTTGTGCTTCAATCATAAAACTTTTGATATCCATGTGTGTTTCCTCCTAAATTATCCTAGTGATGGCTCAACAAACTGATCTAGTAAATCAGCGTCTGCAAATGTAAAGTCAACATCTTCATCTAATGTTTCTGATTCGATATCTAACTTCGCAATTACGATAGAATCAAAAATAACATCACTAATGAGCGTCGATTGCCGACCTACGGTGCTATTGGGATCATCGTTTGTAATTTTAATTGTGATATCAGGAATCTTTCCCGACTTAAGGTAGTTGATACCGATTGCTGCAAATTCACTGGTTACTTTGTGAATCGTCATCGATCCTGTACCATTAGCCCCAGTTACTTTTTGTTGATTCATTCGTTTACCCAAAACCGGAACTTCCGTTTTGATTAACTCAACTTTAGCCTCAATATTTTTTAACCAAAACATCGGAATATTCCGGCCGTCAATGGTCATAAAGGCGGTTCCTTCACGACCAGAAATCACGTCACCAGCTTTTAAAAATGGCATATTCTTTTATTCCCCTTTCTTATAAGACCTGCACTGTCATGTAAAGTTTTTCCATAGCGTCTACTGGCTGAACTTGTACATTAAGTACAATAGAATCTTTATCATTTCCTGCTTCTACCACAACATCATCTGCAGAGAAATTCGTGATTGCTCCTGCCCCTTGCAATGAATTGAAATAGCTAATACGATCGGCTTTGAATAGCTCTCTGCCGTCCTGATCTGCATTTACTTTTCCAATGAAATTATCTTCAAATGTTTTCTTTGAGTTATTAGCAATATCATCCAATACTCGAAGAATACGGTTCTTAGCAAAGTCTCGACTTTTTTCGGTAGTGAATGAGCGTAAACTATTAATATCTTGCTCAACGACAGCGGATCCTCGTTTTTCTGTAAAGACGAATTCACCATTTTGCAGTGAAGTGATGATCTCCGAATTTAAGTACCGTTGTGTTACATCAGTAGCACCATCATAAGCTTTGTAAGTTAGAGATGTCGCAACACCCGCTGCCGCCGAAGCTCCTGCTACCCATGCTGTTGCTTGTTCGGGAGAAATTAAGGTGCCATCTGACAGTACCACACCATTTTTAATGTTGATAACAGCCTCACTATTAGCCGCGTAACCTGCAACTACTAATTGGCACTTTTTGCCTTCTTCATTTCTCATGCGATTGATAAAAGAAGCACCCGCAGCCTTTGTAACTTCATCTTTGACTGGCAAAGCAATAGTATTGAAATCATATACTTGAATCTTGCTAAAGAAAGTCATGTAGTCATTCGCCGTTGCTGCAGTATTAGATCCATTTTCTAAGACAATTGAGAAAGCAGTTAACTCTCCTTCGCCAGTGAAAGAAACTAACCGATTATTGCTTAATTCTCCAATTGTCTTTGCCGTCTGAGAATCAATCAACCGCCCCTCGAGGTATGTCTCAACGTCAAAAGCTCCAGTAATATTTACATTTTCTTTTGAAATAACACTGATGTCATTTCCCCTAGTCCCACCGTATAGTGCCGTAACTGATAACGATCCTTCGACAGCTGCTGCTTTTCCTCCGCTACCTACTCGATAAAGTAATACAGTTGCAGCTTGCTTCAATGCTTCTCGGAGCAACAAAAGTTTTTCGTGTGTTAGGTCGTATCCAAATCTAGTCAGATCTGAACTAACATTAATTTCAATAACTTCGCCTTCTGGCCCAAAATCTAGAGCCAATGGCAAAGCCACTACTCCCGTAATTGAATCAGATGTCCCGACATTCCCATTGGAACGAACGTTAACATATGCTCCTGGTCGTACTTTATTCTGTGTAGTCCATGTTCCACCTGCCATATTAATTTACAACTCCTTTTTTTATTTTATTTAAGGCCTGTTTAGCCTCAGCCACTGTGTATTTCTTATCTTCTAAGTAGCCGCTTAAAAAATCTCGATCAATTGGAGAAAAATCTGCTGAACGAATAACATCCTCTTTAGGAAACTTTTTTTCTTCACTGATTTCTTCATTCGCAATCTCTTCTCCAATACTCTCGACTGTTGCCTCTGTAATTGCTTTTTTAGGTCTTGCCACTTTTCAAACCTCCTTTTTGTTCAAATGAGTCTATTTTTGATATTTCATTATCAAAAGCAACTCGATATCTGATTTTAAATGTAAAATTGAGCGTACCAGATTCGATTTTAGTCTCTCTATTTAACAAGCCGACAGATAAGTCATCCAGACGATCAAACTCGTCTAGAAGCTTGCTACGCATTTTTTCGCACTGCTCTTTCACACCAGGATCATCTGTTGTTGTATCAGGAAACCACATCACACAATATAGATGTTTGCGATTCTCATATGACATCAATTCGCCCTTACTGTCGGCCATGATTTCGTAGATATAAAAAGACGGCTCCTGGAATCCTTGTTCCTGATTTTCCCGGTAGATGACCGCATCAGGAACGATTCTAGAAAGTTCGTTTGCAATTGCTAACGTTACATCGATCATGAAAAACCAAATCCTCTCAAATATTCTTCATACGCCGGACCAACGATTTTTGGCAATTGATCGAGAATCTCTTCCATCGTGATCTTCAAGAAGAACTGACCTTCCACCCATCCAGAATGATCTGCTTTCCTATGACCGTTCTCAACGTATGATGCATACTCCGTATTGTTTGAGATCGTAACAGTATATCCATCACCAGTACTTTCTACACCGTCAAGGATCCAATTCCTTCTCAATTCTCCACCTGTTCGTGTTGTGCTACCAGCTTCAAAAACAAGCAGCTTTCCATTTGAGACGAAAAATACGGAATTATCATATTTGCCGACTGGCGTTTTCATTTTCACTTCTCGAATCATGAGATTTCCTAGTTGGTTCATGACATCGACAATAAACGTTTCTTCTTGCAAGTTCTTATGAAACTTATTAGCAAAAGCCAAAAACTCGTCATAAATGAAATCCGAACTCATGCTATATCATCCCTTACAATTGAAATCTCCTGGTGTGTTCTGTAACTAGAAAATCCTTCTGACGAGCGTTTATATTCTCTTACTACACCATAAGGATCAGTAATAGATATGCGACTTCCGGGTCCAATTTCCAGTAATGGATCACAGTACAGGGAAATCGAATAAGTGATACCTGCAAATTCTCCTTCACTAACTGGAGTAATCTGTTTTTTCGAGATGCGACAAGGTATATCTTTCAGACCATTCACAGCAACCCATTTAGATTTTGTTATTGCCCCTTCTTTGACCTGCTGATTCTTTTTCACTGTCATTTTGGAATCATATTGTTTCTCAAACTCTTTTTTTGCAAAATCAAACATGAAATATTCACCTCAACCGTCTAAACTGATTCAGGATCCTGAAATAGCTTCTAGAAAAAGAAGGCAACTGCATCATTTTTTGGTACGCCTCTGCCTTAGTTTCTTTTGTGATTGAGAAATCCCCTTCGCTTAAAGATTTCATTTCACCTTCAGTTTCTGCCGCTTTAAGAAAAAAATCTGTTTCATTGATAAGATCAATTGACACTAAAACTGTAGTGTTATCCAAAGCCACCGGCCAGTCTTCTATTTCGAAATGACAATAGTTCAGGATGTCTTGAATAGCTGTTTCAATTGCAAACAAAAAGACATCGTTTGAACCATCGTCATCGATGCCTTTCAGCTTCTTCAATTTTTTAAGAATTCGTTCTTTCAGCTCTTCCATACGATCACTTATCCTTCAGTTTGTGGCGTCGTTTCTTCTAAGTCAGCACTGATTTTGTGACGCAAACAAACCAAACCAATTTTCTTGTCTTCGCGAACTTTCTTCCAATTTTTAGGTAAAGCTAGATCAGCATTTGTTGGCGTTAGCTCAGAAACTTGAGCATTTTCAAAAGCCAAGCCGAAAGGATGAATTACACGAGCACGTCGAACATAAAGCATGTTATTTCCTTTTGCTTTATCACGATCAGGTTCATAAGTCACCATGTCTGCTGGTGTTGCAGTATTTCGACCAAAGGCACCTGTAGCATAAAGATAGGTTTCATAAATACCATCTGCATTTGGTAGTAATGCATCATCTTCAACAACACGCATACCGAGATACGTATCAAATCCAGACTTGGAGTCACTTGCGGGAATAAAATGTTTTGTTTGAGTATTTTGCTTTTCCAGTTCTGCTTTTACTTTAGAATGCATTGCAATCACTGATAACTTGCTTCGAGAAGTTCCTAAAATCGACCGTGCATCAATAACCATTTCAGGACAAATCACTGAATTTTTGGCTGTAGATTGATCTGATACGTGAGAATCTGCTAATGCCCCTTTGTTTTGTCCTGTTCCTTTTGCGAACAACGCTTTGATGATCGCTTGCAAAATTTCTTGGTCAGATTCGATCGTGTATACACCAAAGTCACTTAAAATCTGAGTTGCAGGATTAGATCCAGCAGTGATTGCGGCAAGATCCGTATACGCTGCCCCCGTTCCACGGTAAAGTACTGGTGCTACTTGTTTAGCTGCACTGGTTTTACCAGTTTCTAGAGCTTTGTCTTCAGCTAAGACTTGATCAACTAACGCTGTCTTACTCCATTCGGGCATTGTAACTAGTAGCCCACCTGCTACGATCATTTGATCTAAAGTTGGTGTTGGTACTAAGATACCCGATTGAATGAACGCCGAGTGTTGCTCTGCGTACCAATTTGTATATTTTGTATACTGTTCCGGAGTAATAGTATCCAGAATTTTTGTAATTTCATTCGCCATTATTCATTTTCCTCACTTTCAATTTGTTGACGCAAGAAACCATCCACGTCACCTTTTTCCATAGCTTCATCAAAAGAAACGTAATTTGTTGCAGCCTGTCCTGCAGGTGGATTGTATCCTCCCGGTTTGGTGCCCATATCGAACAGATACGCATCAGACTTTTGTAGAGCTTCAATCTGTTCTTTTGCTCCAGATAATTCTCCTTCTTTAAAGACAATTTTTTCATCATCTAACAATGCAGCGACAGCTTTAGGATTTTTTACTTTCGATTCAACTAGTAAAGAGTTTAACGCTGACTCTCGTTGAATTTTTACTAAGTTATCGCTACTGGTTTTCTCTAGGTCTTTATATTGCTTCTTCAAAGAATTAATCTGCCCTAGCAGTTCTTCGTTGTCTTTATTGTCTTTTTGTAACTTAGCAAGATCCTTATCACGACTAGACAATTGTCCTTTTAAATCTGTTTCTGACTGTTGTAATGTAGCAATCTGAGTGTTAAGTGACTGTACAGTTTGGCCATGTGCTGCCATCACCGCATCCATTTGCTCATCAGACAGTCCTAATTTTTTTAGCTCTTCTCTTTTCATATTGTTCATCCTTTCGAGATTTTACGGTGCAACGACACCGGTTGGATTTGGTAGTTTAACGACGTTCCGGTCGATTTTTTGACAAATTAAAAAGCCTAGCAAGCTAGACTATAAAATACCTAAATCCTCAAGTTCCCATACTTCTTCTAGTTCATCATCATCCATAGAGAGCGCTCCTTTTCCATTGATTGAACGTTTGGTAATCCTCAACTAAACCTTTACCAGTATTGGTATCTCTCTGCCACCTCTTCTTAGATTTCCACCCATCTATGACAGGAACACGAGTGCAACGACAATTCGGATGATCCGGACAACTGGGAATGTATCCAAGCTTCTCCTTCAACTCTTTTGAAGTCTTCCCATCAAATCCACCACATCGATCACAGGTATGAGCTTCAAGAGTAGCAAGCCATTCCCACTCCTTCACACCCGTTTCCGCCATTGCTTTATCATTAGCCACTTCAGCTAAGTGTGCCGATTCCGTTTGGACTAGGGTTGTCATTCTATTACGTAACACAGAATCGATTCCAAACATCATTTCTTTGACCGTGCGATCCACACCCCATCCATGGAGTATGGATAGTGACATCGTTTTTGCCAATCGATCTGGAATGGTTTTAAGATGGTTTTTCCAAATTCTTCCAGAAAAGTTATTGCCTTTCCAAGGTTTAGATATGGCCACTTGCAGTGCATGGCTACTGTACCGACTAAAGTCCAAAGAAAAAGCACCCTGATCCGTCAGTTCATAGATCTGACGGAGGTAACTCTCATTAAGCGATTCTTTTAGATGTGATTGCAGCGCTGTTTCTTGATTGTTTGCCATCTCGGCAAGTTCAAAGTAAAGCTGTCGTTGAAGCTGATCCAAACGACTGACTCTTGATTTGAAATACTCACGATTTAACTCTTGCTCGTAACCGCCCGATATTGCTTTTTGCCGAAATTGTTCCAATGTCATTGACCAGGTCTTTTGTTCTTTCTTGGATAAAATCTGTTGTGCTTCTTTTGATGAAATTTGATCGTTATCCGCATATCGGTCGATCCAGCCTTTTATTTCTTTGTACATTGACTTTGATAAACGCCTATATTGTTTTTGCATCTGTCGAATATACTCTTGGTCCCTTCGATCACGATCAATCGAAATCTGTAGGTAACGTTTTTGCCAATATCTCATTCAGATCAGTCCTCGTCTTGAATCGCATCGAAAGTATAATTATCTGCTATTGATTTAAAAGCAGCTTCTTTTGCAATTAACGCTTTTTCCTCTTGATAAAGATTACGCATTTTAGTAACCATCATTTTTTGATCTCGCATTTCTCGTTTTTGCAGATAATAGAAATTTACAGCAGCTTGAATAATCCACAGAAAGATTAAAACCATAAATGTACTATTCATCGTTTTGCTCCTTTCTGTAATCATCCTCACTTCGAAACGTTTCCTCTAGGTCAGATTTAAGGTTGGCAACTTCTGTCTCCCAATTCTCAACAATTGGATTGGCCTTGGCCAAATTCTCTTTGCTGGTCACAGGAGCGAGTTTACTAACAATGTCCGCTTGCTCAAGGTCATTGTTGATAGCGGATCGAGTCCAAGTCTGTTTAATAGTAACGTTTGAATCTTTACCAGAATACTCTAGGATGAAACGGACCAATTCAGCGAATCCTAACCGGAATTCCGTTTCTAGCATCGACGCTTTAAGTTCTAGTAATGAGTACATATATTTTAAAGCAGCGCCACTGTTGTTCTGGCCGATATTTTTCTGAGGATCCACACCTTGACCGTGGACAAATATACTATCTCGCGTCATTTCCAAAATCTTTGATCGTGCTTCAATTGGAATATCAATAGCGAGTGTATCAACTCCTCCTTTAGCCCCTTGTCCATCATCTTCAACCTTAACCATTTTATAATTTTTTAAATCACTCAGGAATTCCTTTTTATCTTCCCCGCCGTAATTGGTCAACACATAAATGATTTCTTGAATATCATCAACATCATTAACAAATCCAGAAAAGACTTTGTCGTAAACATCAATAAGGGCTTTATACATCTCCAGATCTGGTTGTTGTAAAGGATTATTTCTCAAAGGAATGAATGGTAACCTTGACCATCCATGTTTATAGGTGTTTGTTGCGCCAGCTGGTTGATTCGTTGCAACATCTATGAGATTAAAGACCTCATATTCCTCTAGATTATCGAGTGTCTTGCTTTTTTTCCGAGAATAAGCACTGCACTCTTCGTTATTCCAATACTCATAAACTAGTAAAACACCCGTGGTGCTAGTTGATTTTAGAAACGCCCTAAAGAGTATTTCAATGTTTCTCCGTACCGTTCTTGTGCTTTAGAAAGCATTAAACAGTAGACAAGTAAAA